>JAAGNO010008089.1:0-18608 GCA_033439905.1 Ceryle rudis
CCCCCCCCCCCGCCGCCGGCAGGATGATCGGTGTCAACAGCATCAACAGCAGCGCGGGGCGCATGCGGTCCCGCTCCATGTGCCCGGTGCGCTACGGGCGCAACTACCGCGGCGTGGAGACCTTCTGCTACGGCTGGCCCCAGCGCTCCCGCACCCTCAAGCCGGTGCTCTACACCGACCTGGTGGTCAGCCGCCTCCAGAGCCGCCGCAAGAAGAAGCCGGTAAGCGGCGGGCCGGGGGAGCGAGGCGCGCCGCGGGGGTACGCGCAGCGCCCTGCGCCCCGGCGGGGACACGGGCGGGCGGACGGACGGACGGACAGACACGCCCGGACAGCCGTCGGGCCGCCCGCTGCGAGACCCTCAGCCCTGGCATGATATAGCGAGCAGCCAGTCCCATCTCCCTTCCGTGGGTGCTTTCTGCGGAGCCGGGTCCTCATCAGCCCCACCTCCGCTCGAGGGTCCCCAACGCCAGCCCTGCCATTCTCCCCCCATCCCGCCCCGAGCGCGGGGCTAAGCGGGAGCAAGGCAAGACCTGGGTGACATTGCGCCGCTTATGATGGCTTGACAGTAGCGCTTGCTTGAAAACATCACTGCGAGAAGAATCCAGGACAGAGCCGTACCGCTGGGACCAGCCCTCCAGCTTAGCATAAGTGACAAGCTCTGTGGGCTCCCCGCCAAGGGCTGCACTGAGCTGTGCCAGCCCGTCCAGGGCAGACTGGCACCCGGCTGGGGCAGTGGGGAGAGCTGCAAATGAGCGCGGAGTAGCAGTGCCGCAGCCCCGGCTCCCAGCTGAGCAGAGCGAGAAGGAGTGGCTGCCTGGACAAAAAAGGGCTTTTACTGCCAAGAGCTTGCTTGCTGTGAACCGGCATCTGTTTTGGAGGTGTTACGCTGGTGTGCATTGGTCCTAGGTGGGGAGAAGCAAACAGGCTGTCTAGGTGTGTCCTACCTCGGTCGGGTGCCAGCCTCCAGTGTAGCAGCAAGAGTCCTCGCCGACCCCCATGTTGCAAACAGGCTGGGGCAAAGCAGGCAGGGGTACTTCGGTGCCACCTAGGCTGCCCCCATGGTGAAAACTAGCCCAGTGAGGACATCAGGGCCGTGCCAAGCAATGAGGCTGTCATAGCGCAGTACGGTCTGGGGGCAGCATTAAGTTGTGACGCACTCGGATGGGAACGTGCAGTTGGAAGGGATTCGCTCAGTTGCTGCTTCCCGCGCTGTGGGGCTGTGCTGGGAGGGATAGAGTGATCTGCTGTCCTGGGGGTGGTAGTTGGCTGGGCAAGGAATGTTTTAAGAGGTTGGTGCAGCTCATGATGCTGAGTTAAAAGCGTGGGGCAGGGCTCGATAGCCATCCCTTGCTGCCTGCTATTGCTGCTTACAGCAGGGTGGAAGGTGATGCACAGGACACTCCCTGTGGCAGCTCATCCTATGGGGGAAAAAAGTCTGTCCCCAGGTCACTCTGCTCTGTGTGCACACAGGAGCCTCTTCTCTGCAGTGGAGGAGAGGGGGGGACACGGGGTGTGCGCAGCGGGGTTGGTACATGCCAGGTGCTGAGTTGTTCTTGAGCATGGGTTGTGTGTGCTGGGCAGGCAGCAGACGTGCAGGGGCAGCTGCCAAGGTGAATTAGGGACCTGACAAGGCATAGCTCCAGCTGACATAGCCCCAATCTGACCGTGATGTTCTTACCCATGAAGCTGTGGGGTCTGGATGCCTGGGGGGCCTGACAGGGCTTTGTGACTGGGTATAGAGAAGGATATTTTGCTAAAGGAAAGTTGGGGAAAGCCAGCAATTGAGCTCTCATTGGAATGCTGGAAGGCACAGAGAGAGGAAGAATGACTGCAGGGAGGGCACCTGGTGGCTGTGAAGTCTGCCTTGCAGAATGCCGTGCAGCCATGTCTGGTCACAGGGCCAGCAAGATGAAAGGGAGCGTTGACCTGCACAGGGCATCTTGCAGCACTGAGAGGTGGGCACTGTGTTGCTTAGCAGAGGAACTAGAAGACTAGAAAGGAGATGTGTCCGTACGAGTTATGATCCATAAAAGAGGCACTCCAGAAAGGGTTAAAACATTCTTTGGATGCCTAAATTCCCACTTTAACCCTCCTCTGTTACTTGAGTGCTAGTCTTGTGTGCCTCGGTACAGTCCTGTCTGTGCCAAAGCTGTGTCTAGGCCAGCTCGCTGCCTGGCTCCCCAGGCCAGCACTGGTTCTCCCCTCTGGTCTGCTCTGACCTGAGGAATTGAAGGGGGATGTCTTATTCCTGCCCTACTTGCATATAGGGCTGTCCCCAGCTGGCTTGGTGCTGAGGGTGGGCTGGAGCATGAGAGAGCCACCTGCCTCTTGCCCAGTGCAGTCCCCCACCCTTCCTGGAGATGTTTGCTAGAGCAGGACTTGGGGACATCGTCTCATCCCACTTTCATGAGGGAGAGCACCAAAGAAAGATGTTGTTGATTCAGTTAGAAGTCCCAGTGGAGCAGTATATTCCTAGGTCTCTTCAGTGTTGCATGTGTCTAGGGCAGAGCTGGCTGGCTGGCCCAACATGCTGCAGCAGTGAGCTCATAACCTGGCGATGACAAAAAAATCCCATCCATGCTTGGGGTCGGCTGCAGTGCCTTGGGGCCAGCACTGTGCTTTCTCTTGGACAGTGCTTGCAAGTTCAGAGGTGCCAAGAGGTGCTGTCCTTTCAGCCTAGGGGGAATGAATACATGGAGCAAAGACAGCCTGGAGAGAAGGCTGGGCTGAGCAATGAAACCGACACCTCTGGTCTCTGCTGAAGTGCCTGCACCATCCGTGCTTCCCCAACAGAAATGGTCCATGCATCAAAGAGACCACAGAGTTTAGGGGAACTAATGGGCAGTGGTAGGGTCATGGGACCAGAAAAGTGGAATGGGCTTTGTGGCTGGAGTGCATCTTCTCAGCTACGACTTGGACTGAGGCCACCAGCTTTGTTCCTGAGACTGGTGTCAGCTGGGGGTGGCATTTAGCCAAGAAGAGTCTTGGCAGGATTTAAGTGTAGACATAAAGCTTTGCATTGCCCTCTCAATCCTCCCAGTCCCCCTGTTTGCCTCTCACTGTCCCTGCTGCATGGAAGTGTTGAGCAGCCCCTGATCCCTGTCTCCGTCTGAGGTGATGGTGCTTGGCAGCTCCTGCCCCTAATGGGCTTGTGGGATGCTATTTGGGCTTGTACCTGGCCAGCTGGAGCCTTTTGAAGCCACAAAGCAGTTTAGCCTTTGAAGTGTTCGCTGACATTCCCAGAGACCAGGTTTTTGTAGCACGGTGCTCTGCTGGGCTATTCTCTGGCACTGTGCCATCCAGAATTACTCCCTGAGCATCTTCTGACAGCAGCTTGTCCACCTGGCACTTAGCAGCAATCTTCCCACAAGACCTGCATGGGGCTGAGGGTCTGAGTGCCATGGTCCCCTCTGGTGTGGCATCTCTCCCTGACTTCCAAAATCCTCACTCAGCTGGCTTGTGTCTCCCTAGGGGACAGGGACCTGACCCCTCTACTGTATGACCACTGAGCCAAGTGGAAGCCAAGCCACATGTCCTGTTCTGCCCATTCTTTCCGAGGAGCTTTTTTACAGTTTCCTGTCCTCACTTCTCTGTGGCAGTGTTTCAGTCTCCTTTTTGTGTCCATTGCTTCTCAGCATCTTTTGGCTGTATCTCCAGCAGTGAGTAAGATCCCTTCCCTTCTGTTTCCTGTAGTGACTTCTTATCATCTACATAGCTCTGAGATGCCTGCTTCTCCCCCTGCTTTGCTCCCAGGTTATGTTCTGCAGGACTTTGCCGTGGTTTTTTCTGCTCAAGCTCTTCTTTAGGTCTCTTCACAACCTGTGCACCTCTGTCTGCCTCGTTGCCAGCTCACTGGTGGGTACCCACTGCTCACACCTCAGCATCCTGCCCCTCCAGTGCCAGGGCTGCACAAAATGGGGCTGGGGACTAATCGCCTTTCAGGCTCTGAGGTCATACCCTCTCCGTGAGCCTCCTGTTTTCCCAGGTGTCAACCAAAGTGTGCTTTTTGCCTGCTAGACTGGGACAATCCCTTTCCTCCTCTGAGAAGCAAGCTGGTGCAATGGCAGTGTTTCCTGACAGGGAAGTGCAGGAGAAGACAAGTCCCCACTCTCATCGTGGCTGCTGCACCTCTTGGGGGAATGATGGATGTCTTTTCTCCAGACACAGCTGGGGCCTGTCTGCTGGCTGGCTTTCCTGGGCCCCTGCACGCCTCCAGTTGTACTTTCTCAGCCACCAGCAAGATCTCCCAGCAGCAGTCTCTGGCCCAGTGATGGATGTTGACAGCTGCCTGAAGAGCCTGTGCAAGACTAGCTTATTTTCCTCTGAGGATGATGCCTTCCAGATCTTGCTCTGAAGCCCTCTGTGAGCGCTGTGTTGAAACCCTCTCTGGAGCCTCCCTGGTTGCCGAGGTGTGCTGAGCACTTCTGGCTTGTGCCCAGCTTGGACTAGACAAATACTTGGGAGCAGGGCCCTGGAGCATCCTAGTGCAGGCAGACTTAGCTTGTTCTTGTGCTGGGATGCAGGCAGTGGGTCCTGCCTTGCTCAGCTCAGTGGTGTTTGGTTCCCCAGGGAGGACAGGGTGCTTAGGTTGGTGTTGGGGAGGGGGTAGGGACAGGGCACAGCCACCCCAAGCAGCAGTAGCCCAGCAGTAGGCAAACACTCATCCTGCCTCAGCCAGCTACAAGGTTCTCTGAGGGCCTCAGGAATGACAGCATGCTGGTGTATCTACAAGTGCAGGACCAGCACTGCACTCATCTCTTTGCAAAGCCTGAGTGTGCTCCTGTGGGAGCGCTGCATCACTGCAGAGCACTGGGTGCTGCCAGGGGCCTGTCTCTGCCAGCCCAGGACAAGCAACCAACAGCAGGGTGATTACTGGCATGTTGTGGCACAGAGCTGCTGGAGGTCCTGGAGCAGACTGAGGTCCCACCAAGCAGTGTGCAGGCATGCAGCTTTGAAGTCCAGCCTGAAGGTTTTCTCTCCTGGGCCCCAGGCCACTTGAAGGCTGAAGGCCACCTTTGGCCAGCCTGGGACACCTTGGAGTGGGGAGAAGCAGCTCTCCCAAGAACTTGGAAATATTTAGTGTGCCTCACCATCATGCTGCTAATGCTGAGCCACTATCACAGCCAGACAGAGTGGGAAGAAAGAGGATACAGCCAGGTCTGTCCTCAGCACTGTGCCTGGGGTGTGCATGGGATTACGCATGGTCCCATGGTGCCCAGGAGAAGGTGTCTGTAGCCACAAAACAAGGTCAGCCAGCTGGCCCAGCCAGGGTGGGGCTGAACCAGAATGAACTGACCTGGGGTTGCCTCAACCTCCAGTGCCCCTGAGCTGGCCTGGCATGCCCCCTCCATCCCCTGGACCAGCCCCCCTGACCCAGCACCACTCTGTGGCTGAACCCCAGCTCTTCTCTCTGCAGGCGCTGTACGGCTCCATCAAGAATGAGAAGCTGCAGTGGGCCATGTGAGTATCCCTCCCATGGCACGTTGCCGCTTGGTGCTGGGTGGGCACTGAGGCCACCCTGCCTCCCCCCTGCCTCCCGCCGCTCCAGAGCATGGCCCTTCCCCAGAGGACACATTGGCTGTGATGCTGCAGGGCATCACAGGTGCCCCTGTGAGAATGTGGGAGGGAGAAGGAGCTTGGGATGGGATGGGGGTGCAGGCAACATACACCCAGCTGCCCTCAGCACCTTCATGGGTTACCCCTTCCCCGGCATGCTGGGGGAAGGGTGGGAGCAGACAGGCTCTGGGGGCCCTGCAGGGGCCCCTGGCATAGCCACGGCCCTGCAGGGTGCCCGCACCCTCGCCCACAGCTGCCATCTCCAGAAGCAGGAGCTGCAGCACCCGCGCTGCGGGGATTAATCAGCCCGGCGGTGCCGCCAGCGCTGAGCCAATGCGCTCGGGCTGCTGCCATGGAGACGCCGGCAGATGCTGAGGGGTTTAATTAGCAGCGAGCAGGTCTGAGGGAGGGGGCAGGCAGCAGCTCTGGGTTCCCACATCTTCCTGCTGGGTAGGGGGAGCTGCACCGGTGCAGCCTGCCTGCAGCAGCCTGCCCGCAGCAGCCTGCCCGCAGCTCAAGGGGCTGTGACCTGCAGTGAGGGTGTGAGCAGGGGCCTGGCGCCTCCCGCTCTGGGGCTGCCTGTGTCCTGCCAGCGGGTGCTGCCCTGAAGGCGTGGGGACCACAACCCGGGTCCCACTTTAGGGTGGGGAGGTTCCCTTGTAGACCTTCTCTCCTGCTTGCTGGAGAGCCTGTACACCACAGGCCAGGGGGCTGTAGTAGTGCCAAGCCCTGGGGTTCTCCATGGCCCCTGGCTTGTCAGTCTGGCTGGCATCAGTCCCAGACCTGTCCCAAAAGGCTTTTTGGGCCCTGGGGCAGGCAGGGGCCCCACTCTGAAGTGACACCCCCATGCCTTGTTTTTCAAGGGGCCAGGCAGCACCACAGCTGCCTAGAGAGGCAGGGACACGAAGGCACAGCTGGGTTTGGGATGACTGCCAATAGCTCAGCTGAGCATGCTGCTCCTGGCCTCCCTTCCAGAAGCCATGCCTGTAAGTGGCACCAGCAAGTGGAAGGCTTGGTATTTATCGTCTTCAGCAAGGTAACAAACCCTTCCCCACCCAAATCTGTGCCTGGCAGAGATGAGGAGGAGCTGAGAAAATCCCTCTCAGAGCTGGCAGATCCCAACCCGAAGTCCATCAAGCGCATCAGCAGCTGCAGTAACCCCTTTCTGGACTTCTCCCAGGACTCCAGCATTGCCACCTACAAGCATGGACTGTTAGTGCGCAAGATCCACGCTGATCCGGACTGCAAGAAAAGTAGGTGCCTGGGGAGCCCACCAGAAGGACTCAGGGTGAGAGGGCACCAGTGAGCTCCAGAAACCCAGTGGCGAGTAGGGCAGGTGTCACTACATGACACCTGACTGTATCACCGTGCCAGCCTCCAACATCAGCTGCCTGTGTCAACTGTCTGGCTGTGACGAATATAATGCAGGCCACAGGCTGGGGAGCCTGAAAGCCTCTCCCTGCCCATCCACCCCCTCCATCAGGGTGACAGAGGCCAAGATGGCAGGGGGTGGCACAGTCCCTGCCCACAGTGCTGGGAAGGAGGCAGGCAGGGAAGGTGGGGTGGGCTCCCCGGGGGAATACCTCCTTGCCATAGGATGAGGGGGGTGGAGGAAGGTGTCCTGTGATGGAGCAAACAAGCCACACAGTGGGCTGCTGCTGGTTGGGTGCTGCCAGGCATGTTCACCATTTCCACCATAAAAATCCCCTCTAAGCCCTGGCTATCTAATGCCTCCCTGATCTGATTAGATGGCAGACATTCTCCAAAGCCAGCATTACCTGGTGGGAAGCACCGCCTCGTCCTTGTCCCCGGGTGAGGAGGCAGCAATGAAGCTGAGCACGAGCAGCGAGGCAGGGAGTGCAGCGGTGCCAGCCCCGGGGGGCGGCAGGCGGACCCCTTGCCAGCAGCACCATCTGCCAGCCATGCGGCCGGCACGGGCTCAGGTGTGCGCAACAGTCCTGGCGTGCAGCCCGTCCCTGGGGTGGGGTGACGTGCACTATGGCAGGGCTGGCTGGAAGATGGAGCTGGGGGGATGCCTTCCTCCCACTCAGTGCTGGGGCTGATGTCTGGGCTGCTCTCTTCTCCCTGGCAGCGCCCCGAGGGAAGCGCAGCTGGAAGCCCTTTCATGCCACCCTGAAGGGAATGATTCTCTACCTGCAGAAGGTAGGCAGCAGTGGGGCCACCCGCGTCCGTGCCAGGGAGAGGGCTCATCCTTAACCAAGGGAGGGGGTCATGGCGGTCCCCACAGCAGTGAGATCGGTGCTCCAGCACATGGCATTGCAAAGCCTGGCCTAAGAAGACTCAGCACCATGCCTGCTTGAGCTGTTGCTTGGGCACCTGGTGGCATCCCTGTTCCCAGGGTGCTCAGTCTCAGCCTGGGCAGCGAAAGCAGCTGCCAAAGGGCCCAGCATGTGGGGGCTTGGCTAGGGAGAGAGGAGACAGTGATGTCTTTGCCCTGGGTGACAGGGCTTGGGCTGCACATCCAGTCTTCTGCAGACACACACTGCCCAGCTGCGGGGCAGTGGGGAACAGCCGCTGTGCTCTTGCCAAGCCCATGCACCCAGGTTGTGCAGCTTCTCCCCATGAATTTAGCATGAACTGGAGACAAAGCCTGCAGCAGCCTGGTGGGAGTGATCTCCAGGCCCCACCACTGCCAGTGATTGCCTGCAGTTCTGGCATCCTTGTAGAGGTGCCTCATGGTGGGGTGCATCTGAAGTGCCGCATAATTCACAGGAGGAGTATAAGCCGGGGAAAGCACTAGCAGAAGAGGAGCTGAAGAACGCTATTAGCATCCACCATTCACTTGCCACACGGGCGTCGGACTACAGCAAGCGACCCAATGTCTTCTACCTCAGGACAGCTGACTGGAGAGTCTTCCTCTTCCAAGCACAGTGAGTACCCCAAGATCACTGGCTGGGCCCCATGCACAGGGGCTTGTCTGACAGGGGTAGAGGGTGAGATGGTCTTAGGGCCACATTGCTCTCCTGTCCTGGCCCTTTCTGGAAGGAAAGGGACCCGGTGTTAGTGCTGTGCTTTGCCCAGCTCCTCTTCTTTCCACCCTGCTGGGCTCACAATGGCCCAAGTTGCTGAGGGCAGAGCCCCATGTACTGTGGCTGGCCAGGGTCAGGCCTGGCAGACCTGGATCTTGTCTGCAGCAAGATGCCTCTGCCTGTGACACAGCTAGAGATTAGAGCCATCTGTGGTTTGGCCTTTCTCCCCAGGAACCCTGAACAGATGCATTCGTGGATCACCCGCATCAATGTGGTGGCAGCCATGTTCTCTGCACCCCCCTTCCCCGCTGCCATCGGCTCACAGAAGAAGTTCAGCCGCCCGCTGCTGCCCAGCTCCTGTACCAGGCTGTCCCAGGTAGGCCATGGTGTGGGGGCAGCCGGGAGCATGAGGCAGAACCCCTGGGTCTGCTGGTGGCACTGTCCCCTCCAGAGGGACCTATGCGGTGCTGTGTGCCCAGCCACCCTCCCAGCAGAGTGCAGGACCAAGGGAGTATGACTGGGGAGACACAGAGCAAGGGGGGGCTGAGGGTGGGGGCAGACAGGGAGGTCTTGTTACTGGCACTGGGCACGGGAGACAGGTGATGGTCAGATGGTGGAGGAGAACATGGTACCATACCACGGCTTGCAGGATCCTGCCAGGGCTGGGACCTTGAAAGGGGACCAGCTGGGAGGATTAGCTGGCGCTTGTACATGCCAGGGCAGTTATTCAGAGAGCACAAAGGATTAAAAAACCCCACCAACCTAGTTTTAGAGGGGATTAGATTTTTCTACTTTAAGACTGCAGCCATCACCTCTCAAGGCAGGAGCAGATTGTCCCCAAGGGCCTGTGCTTTTGCCTGCCATTTAAGAAGAAAAAAAACCCCAAAGCCAACAAACTAAACGCAGGAGCAGAAGCTGAGATCCTGGCTGGACATAGGAGAGGAAAAAAAATCTGTTCTGGCCCACTCCCCTCCCCGCCCCAGCTCACACTGCCTGCCGGGGGCAGAGCAGAGGGCAGAGTGAGACAGTGACATGGTGCTACACTTCTCAGGAGGAGCAGGTGAAGAACCACGAGACTAAGTTCAAGACGATGTCAGCAGAGCTGCTGGAGCATCGCTCCTCACTGCCTGAGAAGAAGGTGAAGGGCAAGGAGTATGAGGAGCTGAAGCAGAAGGAAGAGTACCTGGAGTTTGAGGTGAGCTGGGAGATATCCCCCCCACACCCCCTTCCTGCCTGACTGATGGGATCTCCTCCTTCTCCCCCCCATACCCATCAGCTGAATTGTGCTTTGCCACTGCTGTGGCCCAGGCTTCCCCCTTGCCCTGGAATGTTGACTGGAGTGGAGGGACTCCACCCTGGGATGCTGGCTGGGGGATGGTGCCCAGCTCGCTGACCCCTTTCTCTGCTGCACTGTGCCCCCCAGAAATCTCGCTACGGCACCTACGCCATGCTGCTGCGGGCCAAGCTGAAGGCCGGCTCAGAGGACCTAGCAGCGTTCGAGTCCACCCTTTTTGATGCAGCAGGTGGGGAGGACGATGGCTTGAAAAAGTCTCGCTCCAGCCCCTCACTCAACGCAGAGCCCTCCAGCGTGGCCACCAAGGTGAAGCGCAATGTCTCAGAGCGCACTGGCCGCCAGCCCCCTGGCCACCCCCAGAAGTCATAAGCAGAGGGCATCAGCTGCCCGTGCTGCAGCTCCAGTCCTGCGCCGCCCCCCCAGCACTGGGGTGGAGAACATGTGCTCACTGAGGCCCTGCATGAGTCTGTCCGGCTGTAGTATGAGCTGGGGCGGGGGTGAACCAGCCCTTCCCTGGCCACCAGCACCAGCCATGCAGGGCAACGGCCCCTCTGCTGGAGACAGTGGCAGAGCAGGATGGTCCCTGGTCCTTGCCCCCCAGGAGCTGCTTGTACCGTTGGCCCCATCAGACTCATTCCTGACACTCCTTGTCCTGTATTTGGCTGCAGGACCCAGTCCCCCCATCATGGGGAGGTGGCAACAACTGAAATCCACCCACTGGGCTCAATTCTTCAGTGGTTAAAATAACCAGAAAGACAAAAAATGCAGAAAAACAAAGCCAGCGGCCGCTTCTCCTCCAGATCCATTGTGCCATGGGAGGGGAGGGGGCGAGGGCAGACACGAGGTAACCAGCCCTGGCCTGTCCCCTCCTCTGGGGCTAGTGTCCAGGGGAGCCAGAGCAATGGCATCTGGTCGGCCTCCCTGCCACTCCAGTCACCTCTGCACCCTCCCTGCTTTCTTACAACTTTTGAACGTTTTTTGTGATACAGTTTTGCACTTTTTAGTACCAGATCGAGCTGACCACCAGGGAGAGTTTTTTGGGGCTACTTTTGATGCTTTTTTGGGAACTGTTTAAAGAAACAAAACCATAAACCCAGCCATGTCCTGTAGGCGCTGCACTCTGCGGGGAGGAGGTTTTTACTCAGACTCGGGGAGACCCAGCCGCCCCCTGCAGCAAGCTGAGCACAGGCTCCTGCGTGTGCCGCTGCCTGCTCCCCTGCCCCACTCTGGCACCAGCAACCCTTCAGGGAGAGACAGCCCTGGTGCTGCTGGCACCAACGAGGCAGCCATGAGATGGCAGCACCCATTGCTGCACGCGTAGCCACATGTGAGGGCTGATGTGCTGGTTCTTCATGACCCACCCAGCAGCACAGACAGGCCCTGTTTGCACTGCATGGGTGTGAGTATCGCAGCCAGGGCACGTTGGGCAGCAGCGTGTTAAGTACTCCCAGGGGATAGGACCCCTGAAGCCAGGCTTGACTTGGAGCTCCCCACTGCCCTAGGGGGCTGGCATGGTCCAGATCCAGTTTTCCTTCCCCTGCCACTTCTCCAACGCATGGCTGGGGCCTCGTGGGTTGCTAGCAAAGCCCATTCCGCAGTGCTGTGAGGTCCTCATGCTGCTGCAGTGGTGGCACAACCCCTTCCTTGGCCACAGGCTCCCTTCTTACCAAGGTGATGGGCAGGTTGACGCAGTCCCCACCACCATGGTGGGCTTGAGTATGCTTGTCCAGAGCGATGTGCTGGTGGTGAAGCATGGCTGCAGGAGTGCACAGAGAGGAGTCCAGGGACAGTGGAAGGGCTGTGGGCGGGGGGCTGGCACACACGCTGTTCTTGGCCACCTGGGACCGGGCTGATTTCAGCACTGACTTTGCGAATGTGTCAAACTTTTTATTCTGCTCTTTTGAGTCTATTGCAAAAAAAATTAAAAAAAAAAAATAAAAAAAAAGGAAAAAAAATCCACCCTTGCCCCAGGGGGCTCGGGCAGGAGAAAAACCTTTGTACAGCTTCTTCTCTCGGTTACTGAAGTAAAACTTGCTCTTCACTTCTTGTGCGTGCTGTGGTTTCTCCTCCGTGGCTATAGGGACAGCCCTGGCAGTGAGGGCTGCTAAGGAGGGCCAGCAGTTGCTTCCTTGCTGCCAGACTCCTAGCCCCAGGCAGGGCCCAGGGGGGTTAGTGCCCACCAGCTGAGCGTCAGGGCTGGAGGCAGGGAAGGCAAAGGCTAATGGAAACTGTCCCTTTATTCAGAAGAGGGACCATTAAATAAGAGCAGAGAGGAACAGGAGCCAGCTGCATCCTGTCCCCAAGTCCAGGCAGCAGGACCTCAAGTCCAGAAGGCACTTGTGTGGGCAGGGCAGGGTAGAAGGGCAAGCCCCCCTGCGTGGGTGCAGGTGCTGCAGGCCCCTCAGTGCACCTGTGGCTGCTGGCTGTGGGGCAGCTCGCTCCCTGGCCCTGGCTTCAGGGCCAGTGCGGGCGCCTGCTCCTCCTCCACTGACTCGCTGCCATAGGCACTGTCTTCCTTTAGCTCTGCAAAGCAAGCCGTGGCTGTTGTCAGTGATGAGGAGTTGGGGGGGGGCAAGCAGGGGCACCCCCTGACAGCCCCTCACTCCCCATACCTGTGCTTTGCAGCTTCTCCATTGCCTCGGTTTTGTGGAGCATCCTCACTGCCTTGCGGAGCCCCATGGAGTCCAGCGCCTCCAGCAGCCCCTCCAGGCTGCCCCCCGCCAGCTGTGGAGAGAGGGCAGTAAGTGAGGCCAGTGGCCTGACAGGCAGGGGGGACAGGGCCACCCCAGCCAGGCACTGACCTCGTAACTGCGCAGGAGGCTGATGCTGGGTGAGGGGGTGTCCTTGTAGGTCTCCACCAGGCTGCAGAGCCCCAGGCGCTTGGCCAGCTCGATCCAGTCTGACCCACTGCAGTCCTGGTTTAGCAGCTGCTCCAGCCCCTGCAGCGCCTCACTGTCCATCGACAGGACCTTCCCTACGTGGGAGAGATGCCTCCATCAGACGGTGCCCATCCTCAGTGCCAGTAGGCAGCCCTGCCAGGCGTGATGCTTTCAGAGAGGGAAGAGGGGCTGATCACCTGGCTGGGGGGCAGCAGGCAGCTCTGCCTCGGGGCCCTGCTGGGAAGCCTGCAGCAGGATCTCCCGCACCTGCAGACAGACACACAGATGTCAGCATCCTCCAAACCACTGGCTAACCAATCCCCCCTCCTCCCCTTGGTACTCAGAGGGGGCAACAGGAGCATCTCCTGGAGCTCTGCCCCACCTGTGTTGTGGCCCTCACAAAATGCTCCCAGGGGGTTTGTCCTGCCACACCACACACCTTCTGGCTCCGAGTCAGGTCCAGGGGCGTGTGGCAGCGGCGCTGCCTGTGCCCTGCCTGCCCATGACCATATACAGGGGGCTTCGGGCTGGTGCCATGCTCCATGGCCAGTGGCAGCTCCCCCAGCTCCATGGCCAGCTCCTGCTCCTCAGGATCAGCATCCGTGTCGCTGCTTGCCTCTGACGAGGATGGGCTCATGGGCTCGTCGTTCTCGCACAGTACATCTGCCCCTGTCGAGGAAGGGTGGACTGAGCCCCTAAAAGGGAAGGTCACCCCCCTGGTGCAGACAGCCAGGGCTGCAGGGAGGGGAAGGGAGAGGAGTGAGAACAGCGCCTTACCAGCTTTGAGGAGCAGTTTGGTGAGGGTCGGGGAGCCCAGGCCCGCAGCCAGGTGCAGGGGTGTGTTCCTGGCAAAAGTCCGTCTGTTGACATCTGCTCCCAGCTACGGAGAAGGGTGTTGAGGCTATGAGGATGGTCCACCTGGGCACTGCCCACCTTGCTCCCTGTAACCCCAAAACCACAGGCATCCCCCCACTTCTGCCAGAGCCCTGTAAGAGGCTGTGCCCCATCCCCATCACCCAGCCACAAATCTGCCATCCCTTCTTGTACCTTCTTCACCAGGTGGGTGGCCATGTTCAGGTTCTCCATCTCCACGGCTAGGTGCAGTGGGGTCCTCCCACCCTGCCTCTCCACTGCATTCACATCTGCTCCCTTCCTGACCAACAGGTCCAGGCAGGCCAAACTCTTTGCCTTCACAGCCAAGTGCACAGGCAGGAGGCCTGCAACAAGGGGAAAGGCTCAGCAGCCCTCTGGCTGAGCCCACAACAGCACCACCAGGCTCCTGCCCCTTGTCTCCCAGCCCCACTCACCATGGAAATTGGGCAGGCGGAGCAGGTAAGGGGCAGCCGAGCCAAGGTGGGCCAGCAGTGTCTTCAGCATCTCTTCATCGCCAGCCTGGAGTGCCAGGTGCAGCAAGGAGTTGCCATAGCGGTCCAGCAAGGTGGGGTCGGCACGGGCTTGCAGCAGGAGCTGGACCACTTGGGGCTGCTTGGTGATGACTGCTAGATGCAGCGGTGTCTGCAGGACAGCAGCACTCCTTCAGCAGCTCTCACAAGAGAAGCTGAGTCCTGCACCACTGGCCTTGCCAGCGTGGCTGCACCATCCTCAGCCCTGTAGCCTCCCCTCAGCGGGAACAGCAACAGTAGCCCCCAGGGTTGGGAAATGGGAATGAGCCCCAGGCAGAGGAGAACTGGCTGCTCTGGGAAACATATACCTGCTGCAGGTTGTTGGAGATGTTGATGATCTGCTGGCTGGGGATGCTAACAGTGACCTCGATCAGCTGCTTGATCACAGCCGTCTGCTCATGGATAATAGCGAGGTGCAAAGGCCTGCAGTGAGAGCAGCATAGCCCCGGCTCAGCTTTAAGCTTCTACAGGTCCTCCCTGCCACCTCCCAACCCCCCATAATTGCTCTGACAACCGACAAGGCTCCCATACTCTCCTCCCAAACCCCTCATGCACTCACGTGTCTCCGTTCTCGTCCTGTGATGCGGCCAGGTGCCTCTGGACTGCCAGCAGCATGCGGGGGTCGGCAGTGACCGAGTAATCAAGCAGAGCATGAGCGTTGCGACGGGCCAGTGCCAGCATCCACAGCTGGCAGAGCTGAGCTAGGGGCCAAAGCAGGACATCACCACCAGGAACAGCAGTCCCGGCCACCCTCCTGCATCCCCCGCCAGGTGCAGAGGAGAGCGGCATGCAGCCCCAAAAGGTCCCCAACCTGTGCCTCCTCTCCCGAGTGATGTCCCCCAGCCCTTACTCCAGCCCAGCCCCCTCGTACCGTGGTGCTGCAGGTCCTTACAGTACGTGTTCTCTGCGGGTGGCTGCCTGTCGCTCCTGGGACCTTCTGCCTCGGGGCCCTTCATTTGCACACCCCCCTGGTAGCCCCCCACAGGGTGAGGGCCGGGTGAGTAGATGCTGTTGTAGGCCAGCCCGGGGGAGTAGGGGAAGCTGAGGTTCCCACCTATGGAGCAAGGGGGAGGGTGGGTGAGGCTGGAAGGGAGCTGGGAGCCCCCAGGGCCAGGCAACAGCCTCCAGAGCAGGGAGGGGGAAGAGGCATCCTCACTCACCACCTCCAGAACCGAAGCCCCCGGCCCCACCACCAGCACCCCCCATGTGTGAGCCCCCGCCAAAGTGCTGGGGAAACTGAGGCAGGACTTTCTTGCGCTTCCTCTCCACTTCTTCCTTATCTGTGGGGAGAGAGGAGCAGCAGGGTGAGGGGTAGCCCCAGCAGTCGGGGTCACGCTGGCCTGCCTGGGGGGTGCTCACCTTCCACCACAGGGTAGTAGGTGAACTGCTTGGAGTCACTCACGTCACCCCCCCGCTTCCGCTTCAGTTGCAGGAAGACAGTGACAGGACGGTCGATCTTGGGCTTGTGGTAGGGGGGTGTGCGGAAGACGATGGCATACTGTGGGCGGGACAGACAGACGTGGGGTCCTGCTCCTCCCTGGAGCTGAGGACAGGGTTCCTCCACCCTGCAGGGCACCCACCTGCCTTGAAGCATGGCAGGACACCCCCTCCCCCCCACCTCCCCCATACCTGCTTGTGCACATCAGTGGGGGAGAAGTCCCCAAAGGCCTGCCAGCCATTCTCGTCATCCTCGTAGAAACGCACCTCGATGTCATCTGTGGAGAGAAGAGGTGCTGGCACCGCCTGTCTCCCTGACCTGGGATCTATTCTGCTGCAGCCCTTCAGAAGGTTTTGGCTAGAGGGAACACCTTTTACCTTTCTGAACTTTATCACACAGCAAGTAGACTTCATCCCCTCCTCGTACAGAGCCTGCCGTCTTATCCATCCGCGAGATCTTCAGATTGGAAGCTCCGGGGGACTCTGCAGAGCAAGAGTAGGCACTAGGAGCCACTGTGGCAGACAAAGCATCCTTCACCTCCTTACCCTGTCCTGCCTTGGCCCCTCCCCAGCCTGGCCCCACACTCACTGCTGTCGTGGATGGGGTCTGAGATGACAGGCTGGAGAGCCAGCGTGAAATTCCCACTGCTGTCACGGAGGTAGGCGGTGAAGCGCAACCGCACGATGCTCAGGTCCATCACCTTCTTCAGCTCCTTTGCCTCCAGCTCGATCTCACGCAGCTCTGCTTCTGCCAGGGCAGGGGGAGATACAGTCAGGCTAGGCGAAGGGATGGGGCTCCAGGTCGCCCCGCCAGCTCCTCCTCCCCATCGTCATGCTAATCCCAGTCCCCCAAGCTGTCACGCTGAGGCGCCAAGTCCCACTGAGTCCCCAGGCTTCCTCCACCTGTCAGCAGACGGCTCCTGGTGCGCATCTTCTGCTGCTTCAGTTTTTCCTTCATGATCTCCATCATGTTCTTCTTGGTGACATGAAGCACACCTAGGTTGCTGAACCTAGAGAAGAAGAGGGATTCCACTGGGATCAGGGAGCACCACGGTTGGGAGCAGCCAGCCTGGGGGGCACAGGGGTTCCTGTGACCAGGAAGGAGCTGAGCAAAGCACAGAGCAGGGCCACTCAGGCAGCAGAGGGTCAATGTGTGCAGAACGTAAGAGAAGTAACCATAGGGGAGAGGAAAGGAACCCAGAAAAGAGGTGGCTGGGAAACTCTGAGCTCCCACAGGTGACAAGTCCAAATGGGAGGACCAAGAGGCCTGGAAGCAAACGGGACCAGGCTGAGCCAGCAGCCAGGGCTGGATTCGTAAGAGCAATTGCAGCAGTTGCCAAATAACCCAGTGACTCAGGCTGGCTACAGAGGTTATCTGAAAAGCTGTGGAGCTGCAACCCCAAGGTCAGAAGCCCCAGACAAGCTGCATCTGCCAGACCCAAAGCTGGGCAAAACGCTCAGGGGACAGAGCTGTACCAATGACCTTGTCTAAACCCACCCCCGGCCGCATAAAACAAACCCAGCTCCTGGGTGTACTGACCCATCTTTTCTCGCCAGCCCATAGGCTGCAGACAGCCCCCCAGCCACCCTGCATAGACAAGAGGCCACCCTGGGTCTCCCTCACACATACTGAGCCGTCATGTCCTTGGGTCCTACGATTGCAATGCAGTTGCCAGCCTCGTTGCACTGCTTGCCCACTAGGCTGTGGGCATGCACGCGGGGAGGGTCGCTGTGTGTCACCAGGTCCACCTCAATCCGGGCCATCCCTGTGTAGTTGCAGATCTGTGGGAAGAAAGAAGACGGAAGTCAGGTACAATAGTCCAGGAGCATGCAGGACTGTCCCCTAACCCCTGCTGTCCCTCCCCATGGCCACCACCCCTTCGGCCACAGCCTTCCCATCCCTCCGGCACCATGAGACACACTGAGCTTAATATACATTTTCCATCTTTCCTTCAAGACAACCTCCTGGTGCCTGTACACACCAGATGAAAATCCTGCTTTGTCTCTTCCCCACAGCAGCACTCACCTTGACGGTGGGATAGGTCTTGCGCCCCTTCTCGCTGGATGCTCCTGGCAGCCCACCGTGTGAAGGGCCCTCACAGCCATACCGAAACCGGAACCCCCGCTGTAGAGGCAAACAGGAGGTCAGAGAGGAGTGGCTCAAAGCTGATGCTATGAGAGCAAGGGGTAACAGCTATACCTGCCCTTACCTGAGTGACATCCTTACCTGCTTTGGCTGTTCAATGATAACAAGATAGGGACCTTCCACTGGAGGACAGAGAGAAGAGGCACTGGTGAGAAACACAGGATAACCAAAGTGCATTTTCCCAGTCAGGTTGCTAGAGGTATGGGGATGGTGCTGAAGGTGAGGTGACACCAGTCTATCCCATGGGGTCCTCAGGGTCTCCAGCCCTTGTGCCGTCAGAGCAAACAAAGCTGGGAGCAGTGGTCAGAGCAGCAGAGACAGGAGAGAAGGGCCAGAGGATGCCCTGGCATTTGGGGAGCCCCTGGGGAACCATCACCTCGAGTCCCTGGTAGACTGAGTGGGGCCAGACCAAACAGTCCTCGTCCCAGTGGTACAAGGCAGGGATTCCCAGCCAGCCCACAGTGGGGCCAGTGGGGACACAGCCCATGGTGCTGCTGAGAACTACGAGGCATGACTCAGCTTGCTGGGAAACTCCGCCGCAGCTGGGGACCCCCAGGAAGGCACAGCCAGAGGGGCCCTTACCCGTCTCCATCAGGGGCTCCTTCTGCTCCATCATGTGGGAGCTGAAATTGAAGTCATCATAGTCAATCCCATCCAGGCACTGGGTGACAAAGAGGGGAGATGAATGTTATGAGTGTGTTAGGGCTGGAACCCCCAACTCTTCTGGTGGGCAGGCACAGACCCCTACCTCCCACCACATCTCCCATCCGGGGGGGGGGGGGGGGGGGGCGGTTTGGCCAAGACACCCGCGACACCCCTTGAGCGGGGGGGCAGGCAACACCGCCCTCGCCCCCCCGGGGCAGAAAGTGGGGAGGCTGCGGGGCCCCCATTCCCCGCCCCTG
>JAAGNO010008092.1:0-17015 GCA_033439905.1 Ceryle rudis
GGAAGGGAAAGGAAGGGAAAGGAAGGGAAAGGAAGGGAAAGGAAGGGAAAGGAAGGGAAAGGAAGGGAAAGGAAGGGAAAGGAAGGGAAAGGAAGGGAAAGGAAGGGAAAGGAATTTTGTCTCATAACAAGGTAAGAGTACAAAAGGAATTTTAAAACCTCAAAAAGATGACCCTTTCTCCCCCTGCTTGCCTCTCTTCTCTCCAGAACTCTTATGTACCAAGCTGAACATCACCCCACACTTGCTGCCAAGCCAAAGTAACAGATAGTAAATGTCGAAGACTCTAGGAATTACTTAATAGGTCCCAGTAGGTTTCTTCCAGTCCCTTCCATGGTGGCAGTAATGCCATGCTCTAGCTGCACAGAGACAAGGTGCGCATCTTTATCTACCTACATATAACTAACTCTCTTCATTCAAAGTTCCTAAAACATTTTACAAATAACCTGCATAAGCTTTTATTAAATCAGGTAACACATCCTGCTTGCAGGCACACTGCAGAGCAAAGGCACCTTGTGTCACAGAGCAAATCAGAGTGAGGAAATTGACCAATCTGCTGTGCAGCTGGGAGCTCTATCCCAGCTCCTCCCCTTGCTTCATCTGCCAAGTCACAGGCACATCCCTCAGACCTATTTGGCATTCCCCTCTCCCCTCCATTCTCATTTCATAGTGAAGTGCTTTTCTCAGCACTGTTTCTTAACAGTAAGAACAATTTGGAATGGATATCTAACATCTCTTTTCAAAAATCAAGCATCTGCTTATTTTTTGTTATCCTAGAGATAATGACCTGTGCAGAACAGAGAAGGCTGGGCAAGCAGCTTCAGTGCCACAGGGACAATAAAGTTCAGGGGATGGATCTACTACTCATCAAGGAGGATAAACCCTCGGTTGTACACACCAGTATTCCCTTACACTAGCTGGGTTAAGTGACAGCAGGAGTTACAGATGCTCCAGTTTTATACTTCAATATATTTTACTCTAAGAAAGACAAGAGTACAAAAACTTTCAGCTTGGAGGAAGAGTTCACATGAAGCACTTTCACCCTGGAAATTATTTCTGGAAGAGGTTGAGTGTAATTTGGAAAATGGCAAAGGAAACACAAAAGTTATCTGTTAAATACAATTAAAGGTTTAGTTGAGAGCTTCAGTTTGGTGAGCTGTTGGAGAAAAGGAAGGAAACATTTTACCTGGATTAAAAAGACTTCCTATGTCTAGGCTGGACTGCCAGCTTGTTCATGTAGATTAAGAGTTCTAAAAAGGAAAGAGTAATACTAGAGATGAGCCTCTCTCCAATTACAGGAGTTTAGTAATTATGGTTACAGAACACTGCCACCTCCCTAATGAGGGTCTGAATCCACATCTTCTCCTGGCCAACAATGTGCTCACCACAGAACATTCACAGGGGATTGGAATGCAAACCCTCATGTTTACTGCTGATCCCTAAAAACAATCCCTTACTAAACCCACCTGAAAAGACTCTGCATAGCTCTGAAGGGGGTCAGCAGTAAGAGCATCCATTGGAAGTCATGCTAACTTGAGGCGGAAGTCTTCCGATGTGCCTCTTTTCCCTCTATAAACTGTTGGTTTAAATAGCCGGTAGCCTACACTTACCCACTGGGCTGGTTGTGCTCTCCTGCAGGAAGAGACAGTAGCAGGGCTACACAGTTACCATTCAAGCATCAGCACCTCCACATTTTCAAGCTCTTAAGTCAAGGGGGCAAACACTTTCTCTCCAGTTTCACCATTGAGCCATTAGGTTTTATAAACTGCTCCGTTATTACGTGAAATACCTAGATTCATCTTGATCAGCTTGGCAAATGTCATTCTACATTGATGAAGTGCTTACTGCAACAAAGAATGAACCTCTTACTGAAACGTGTTTAAGAACCTGCACCTTACTGGGAGAGAAAGAGGAAGTGATGGGCAGCCTGTCTTTCAAGTCACTGAAGAGCACGCTGGGCAAAAAATGGAAAATACAACACTAGGACAAATCCTGCTTTGGCACAGCAATGAATCGAGTAATCTTTGTCATCAACTGCTGCAGAATTATGTGAATTGAAAGGCAGTATAAATACACCAATTAATTTAAATAATGAAATTACTGGTATTTCATTTACTAGATCAGAACAGATAAATTATCAGATTCTGATGCTCCTGATCAGACCAAACACTGAACTGGCCAGATTTGACCTACTATAAGAATTGTGGGAGAATATCCGAGAGGACATCGGCTTAAGTATGTAGCTGTGAAATTACATGGTCCTGAATCAGGAATAAGTACTAGAAAGTTCTCTAGTTTTTAAGGTAATTTATCTTATAACTCTGCAGTTAATTACATCTTGAATTTTATCTTCTCTGAATAAAGAAGAATAAAATATTAATAGTCAAATTCTTCCTATGAAGACAAAGTAGCAGAGGGAAAAAACTATGGAGGACTAACTAGTACTTGCCATTCATCCCTGATGTTCCTGGAGTGTTCATTAACTTTTTCTGATATAAAGTAGACTGCAATGTATCAGCCTTTTAAATACACAGAAGCGATGCTAGAATCAAGGGATAGTGTTCTTCAGAACACTAAAAATATGGTAATATAACTCTTGTACTGCAAAATAAGACAAAAGTCTGGCAAAATATAATTTTCAAATATGCCAAACAATACTGTATAGCACAGAAAGTAACAAATATAAACTGAGAGAAGAATTACAACTAACACTGTACAAAAGCCATGACAATTAAAACTATGATCATTAATAGCACAGGGCCAAAATCTCTCTCACTAACTGAGTAAATAGCAGAGGGACTGTCTGATCCACAAGTATTGAGTTCCAAAACAAACAAAAAATTGCTTCTCCTTGATCAATAACACCTTCTTGAGATCATTTTATATTAACTTCATCCACACTTTGGGGTACCACTGTACTGAGAAATCAGTATCATGTCCAAAGTCCGGCTTGCTTCAGTGATCTCTAGGGACACTGCAGTACCACAGTAATTAACCCCATTTTCTTGGTATCAAATTTTTTATACTTCTCTGATCAGTCCTGTCCAAATCAGCCGCACAAATACACTGAACACCATTTCAACCACCAATAGAAAGATTACTGTTAACTTCAGTCAGTGATTCCCTGTGCTTTTTAAAGAAAATATGATGTAGCCTGTTTTCTGCAGTCGAGATATAGGCATAAATTACTGAAGACTTCCTTGTACTAAGTAGGGACCAGATTATCTTCCGGCAGAAAATGCTGCATCAATGGGAGAAAATGTCCCTAGAGATTCCCTTGAGGTGGTATCTCCACATCAGTTAAAAAAAATAAATGAATCACCGTTCAAAATACAGAAGTAGAGAGTAGAAATAAATTCAGCCATGGGACACATCCCAGAAACCAGTGGATGTCTTTGCAGAGAACCTGTAGCTCTGTAGCAGCTCTTGCCCCTACCCACACAGCAATGTGGCATCAGCTAATATTTCTGAACAGCTATTTGTGGTCAGGATGGTATTTTGGGTGATGTAGATGTTGCAGCAGAACAGAGAGCAGCCGGCTGTCTAACAACAGGAACCAGGCAACTCCTCTCAAAGTAAGCAGCTAAGCTCCCATTGGCTGCTTTTCTCATCACCATGTGTGCCATGAGGAACCCAAGGAAAGCCCAACTCTGCAGCTTACTTGCCATATTTAGAAAGCTTCTGCAGCACCAGAATGCCACGCACTGGATTACTTCTGACCTTTACCTAGTTACATGATTACCCAGCTGTCAGCTGCAGCCAGTAAGCTCCAGTGATGGGGAATCAGCTTGAACAGTCCTTTGATGATCACCTTTCACAAGTTTGCTGCATTTATAACACCATAGCAAAGCCCATCAGTATTAGACCTGTGAACAGACCATGACTGTTCATGAGTTTTTAACAGCTATACAAAAAATAAAGGGTCATGAAACAGGGACAGGAAGGAATCACGGTGGTGGCTGTGTTTTGGTTGATTTTCAAACAACTTGCCTTGTGCATCAGTAAGGGCATTCTGCTAAAAAGGTGCCTGAATGTTGTCGATTTTCATGCACTTCCGACTACATGGCAAGAAGCAGTTCAGTACGAGTCCTAATGTACCTAACTTAAAAACAGAGATGGTCTTCCCCTGTGGAAGAGATTTATGATTGCAATTACCTTTCAATTAAGTGGCTTGAGGGCTAGGCTGTTTCTCTGCAACAAAGGTAGAAAGAAGGCAGGTTAAAGCAGACACAGGTGAAGGTCCTAAGGGAGGAAATGCTGTCCAGTGATGAACTCACTCTTCCAGGAGCTGAGGCTTCCGAGTTCTGTTTTTGGCATTCCTGTTGTCACAGTGTTAAGACCTTGGGAAGAGGATCTATGATACGCGATGGGTGAGATTCCACAATTTTACCCAACACCATCCTTCCAGTCATATATTGTAATTAGCGCAGCTATTTAACTCCCCACAGAGCACTGCCTAGCACAAGCCTGACAGTGCCTCAGAAGGGTCTGAGGAAGTTTAATTAATGTACACAAGGTACTCCAAACCCCTGAGAATCATTTGTAGCCTCACTTGCAAGGTAGTGTGCCACAGGTAGTTTGGAGAAAAATAGCAAACAATCCCCTTGTTACAACAGATCCCAGTATTTGCTATAACCCACTAACACATCTGTATCAGACAGGGAAAACTCAGTACAACAGGAGGTTAAACCAAAGTAAAAAGCAGTGAAAAAAATCTGTGGAAAAAATACTCTTCCTGTAACATTCCAGTGAGTTTTCTCCTTGCATAAAAACTTCTTAATTACAGTCTTTGAATATCCCCTGCTGATAGTTACCCATGTCACATTGCAGGATAGTGGATTAAACAAAGAGCTTATGCTGCTTGTGCAGTGTGAAAATTATCTTCCCATCCCCTCTGTGCCTCACTCAACTCTCTCCCCCAAGCTCCTGCCTCAGAGCCAAACCACAACAGCTGCGCTGTCAGATTGAGCCCTAGCCTGGATTTGCACTGTTAGCTGCCGATACCCAAGATCGCCTTTTCTTTTAAGAAAAGGTCACCACAGGCATCCACGTATCCAAACCTAATTCTCTGGGAGCCCTGCTGGTACAGTGTACCCTACGGTTCTTGAAAACTAACCCCACATTTGGGAAATTAGCCAATTACTTATTTGTAATCTTAAAATATCAAATGGGTAGAGTTTTACATCTAACACTTTGTACACTTCATATAGAATAATTTTTCATCTACAAATATTAAAGGACTTCCCAGCTGTATCTCTGTGTAGCAACACCACCCCTTCCATGGGAAATACTGTTATAGACCATGCCAGACAGTAAGATATCTTACCTTGCCATATTTGATATTGATGTGGATAGGTCCCAGTGGCAGCCTCCAAGGCAGCCGCCTAGGCCTTCCTATAATTACACTGAGCAACAGTCTGGATTTAAATGTTTCAAAGATCCTAAAAGCTTGTTAATTGTTAAATGTGTTCATTTACTAGCTTGTTAGACAGCAAACTTGACAGAAGCAGCAGAACCATTCTCCTCACCTGAATTCACTTATTCACTGTGAAGAATTCCCAGATTTTAAAAATGGATCTTTATACAAACAAATTTCTCTCAGGAAGCCACACTTGTATAAAACAATTTTCCACATTCCTCTTTGCTCCACTGGAACAGACACACACCTTAGATGAGAAGGTGCCCTGATATCTGAAGTGGTTACAAGTTTGTGGTTTTGGGGATAAAAGCCTGCAGGAAATTAGGCAGAATGGCTTCCTCTGTACCCAGACACTTTTACTGATCAGGGCAGATATTGTTTGTACTCGAGAGCCAACATTCCAGGGCTATTTTTAAGGAGCATGTCCCTAACAAGTCCCTAACAAGTTTCCTTACATCGCTTTCCTACACCTTTTCTCCTTGTGCAGGGGAAATTCACAACACTTCTTTCCCAGAAGCTGCTTTTGCGAGGAGAGAAAGAAGGGCTGTGTCATTAGGTCTGCGCTGCCAGGTGTACAGCACATGCCTCAAGTCATTATATTTTGGTCTTTTATTACTGAGGTTACTTTAAAATAAGTGGTGTCACATCAGAAATCAGGCATTAGGATTTCTCAGCCTATTGCTAGAGGAGCTATTCAAAAATTTCCACCTCTTGCCAAAATTTGAGTTCCAAACTTCCTTCATTCCCCCAAGCCTGAAAGCCAGGTGTCCTGCAACTGGAATCATGAGACAGCTACATTAAATTAGAACAGATGCTGAGTGGAACAAACTGGAAACACTTAAGTGATACCCAGCAGAAAGTCACTGGGAAGTTATGCACAAGCATGTGAAGAGCACAAAGCGCTGTCTTCACATAGATATGTATAATTGAAGCTTCACAAGACAGTCATGATTTAACACATGCCTAAGAAGTTTAACACAAAAGAGCACGAATGCTGACATAATTTCTTTGGAGATGAAGGGACACTATGTAAATCTATTTGATCTGAAATTAGATAAGACAAAATGCTAACTACCAACAAGAAAACACATTTGATTTTTTTGTGACCAAGCAGTAAATATTTCTACTTCTCTACAGAAGTTCAAAGGATGGCAGTCCCAGGAAAGAAACACAAAGATGATCCCACTTAGTGTAAAGCCGGATAAAACCAGATTGATCACCTGTAAGCAGACAGCTAAAATTAACCTGGAAAGGTGCAGTAGATAAAGGAAGAATTTCAACAGCATAAGGGGAAGGGTGGGAGATGTCAAATTCTCCAGAAGGGGAAAATTAAGGCAAGACAAACGTTATGAAGTTTGAAAGATGAAAAAAAAAAAGATAAGCTACTTCTGAGAAGCAGCAAACTGATGAAGATTACAGCTGAAAAGGAGAAGCAATAATTGCAAATTAATAAGCACATCACAATAGGTAAAACATCCTTACATTCAAGAAAAGCTCTGAGAATAAGATTCCACATTCACTGTTTTGGTGTACAGTTGCTTCTACCATAAGGTAACACAAAAGCAGCTGATAGACCAAATGAGAAAGGAGACTAGTACAAGGTGCTACTCTGAAGTCTTTCTTGGCTTTGAAAGTCTCTTCTGGAAAATGATGTGGAAAAGAAAGAACAGCTCAGTATAAAAGGCAGAGTAGCTGAACTCCCTGAAGCTTATAGGCATAAATTCATTAATCCTACCTCCAAAATTTAACTAAGCTGAGCAAGTGCAGTCAGCAGCAGATGCAGCTACATGAGCAAAAGACAATGCTGCCTACTGATTAAGTTGTTCAAACTAGACCAAAGTTGTGTAAGACCTCTGCATCTTTAGCCATCTAGATCTTCACAACTGCACGTGCATTTTTTTCCCCCCTCACCCCTTCCCAAAGTAGAACAAATCTGGTGCTTACTACTCCATTTAACCAAAGGAAATATGTAAGGTGGATAAACTAGGTAATTTGGCTAAAGCCTTGCAAAACCCCCAATCAGATCTTGCAGGTAAAACTATGCTCAGGCCATCCCTGTCACACTAACAAATCACCATTCCTTCTTCTGACAACTTATGTATATAATTTCCCATGCCTTTTAATACACAATTAGAAAGATGCCAACAATTTAAATCTGGATCCTACACTGAAGTGCATGAAAACATGCTTTTACAGCACATGTCGAAGTTGCAATCTTTCCCAGCTTTTCAAGCACTATTTCAGCACTCAGCAAGCTCTCTGCAGCTGTAAACAACTCCAGCTACTTACAAAGGGTGCTGACTTTCACTTGTGAAATTCACATGACATGCTTTTGCCTTCCTAGTCAGCAGCACTCCTGACTTCTTAGCACTGCCAGTGGCATGCTAAATGACAGAAGAGACTGGTTTGAAAAAGAATTTTATTCTGAATTTGCTTTTCCAAGGGCTTGTTTTTAATCAGTATACATCTAACTAAACCCAAGTAGCTAGCATATGCATATAAGGAGGAATAAAAAAAAAAAAAAAAAGAAAAAAAGAGAAGGTTGTACCATGAACAGAGCTTTAAACATGCACTTTTAGTAATCAAACCTGTAATGAACAGCACAAATACAGAAATAAACACACAAGTTACACTGTATACATTTGTCATGTTTTCTATACTGACTTAATTTCCAGTATGAGGACCTCTATTTACAGGGACCTCTTCAGCACAACGAGGTGATGCTGTCTTAGCTGAAACTTCACCTATGCACAGTCTGAAACTTCAGTTTGGCCTTTCTTATAAGCAGCTGAACTCCAAATCTGAGTCTCTCCTGAATTCCTGTAGTTTTCTGTACTCCACTTACTATTTTCAAGTTCTCTTCCTGAACAGCAAATAGTTGAAATGAAGCATGACCTTTTCACTCGCTTTATATCTGACCTAGAAAGCAGGGAAGAACAACGCATCCCGCAGAAGTTGGTACCCACTTTTTTGCCAGTACTTTTGGGCCCTCAGATTAGTCTCATGGCAAATTTACCTTTATATGAGATTTCCCGGTCTGATTTTACACAGTACACTAGTTTATTTTTATACCAGCTATCAAACAAGAGGTTATGCTCCCAAACTTCCTCCACTTACTGATGAATTCTCTACCATACCCAACAGCATTTACTTGCACCCATAAGACTTTTCATCCCCATTATACATCCTGGTCTCCTACCACCCCAAAAGAAACATCCTTGCTTACTGTCAGGATAGTAATCTAACCTGTCAGGGCCAGCTCATCACCTGCAGTGAATTATGCATATGCAATGACATCAGCATAAAATATTATCAAAACTACTATATTTTACATCTAGTCATCAGGAAATAATTGCAACATCTCACATGTCGCTTGATTAGATGACTAAGCAGCAACAAGGGTTTAGTTATTCTTTATTGGCAAAAGGGCATTCTCCTTGCAGAAACAAACTAAAAACAAAGCAGTAACAATTCCCCCATCAAAACTGGAAAAATGCATTCTTTCAGATTGAGAAGCCTCTGATCTGACACCGTAACATTTTCCTTTTAATGGATTTTCAGTATAGTACTCTGACTAGTGTCCAATGTTAGTAGCAATAAATGGAGGCAAGCACCAACACACCTTAGAGTTGGTTGGCTGTTGCTACTCCTATAGCTTAACACCTGCTCTGGGAGGGCTCACTTCTGAAGCTAGCTCCTTCAGGATTCAGCTCCTGAAGGATCAATGACTTTAGCACACTCAAGTAGTGACAGGGGAAAAACCTTGGCTTGCTAGCTACTATCTCACTTTCTTACTGCAGGCAGCACTAGGAAACACTGCAAAGCAGAACTTGCCACTGGGGACAAGGATCAAAAAGGCTGAAATCAGAAAAGACCATTTGACTGCTTTCAGTTTGAGGGGAAGTATTTTAAATTATGTCACATGGGGCAAGTGTCACTGCAGTTAGTAAGAACTTACTGTGCCAGCAAACGTCAGGACAAATTACACAGCACGCAGGTAAGCTGTATGTCACCCTCACTTGGAAAGGCTTCCCCCCACTGCCAAGAAGATGCTTCTGTTTCTGACTTGATTTAAATCAAACTGCTCATATTCAAATCAAAACAGCATGGAGAAAGTACCACAGTGACATCATAGGCAATTTTTCATCTCCCTCCCTACTTACAGCACTGAAATGCTTTGATTCTCCACCACCGTAACCCGCAACCACCCCAACACTACAGAGCTGCACATGTAAGTGGCTGTCTGCAGGTTCCTACCATGCTGATGAAAAAATGTCTCACCATCGCCTCTGCTCTGGGGTCTGCACCCATCTAAACTTTGCCTCTGATTATGTACTTTTGGCAGAAAGATGCATCTGCAATTCATGCTGGACCCAGCATAGTATCCAGCACAACTGAGGCCTCTTCAGCACCTGGGGTCCCTTAGCACTACTATTGTGAAAAGGAGTAATAGGAACCTCAAATTCAGTGCACCAGAAAGGAGAAAGTCAGGGTTAAGTCTTTAGCAAAGTTGATTTATTTTATGTAACTATAAGAAAATCTTTCACTGAACTGTGAACTCCTGGCAAAATGAACTTGCTTTGATTCAGGTATCCTGAAGTTTGAAAATAAATGTTTCAGTTTTAAGTTACCAGTACTTCAGTACAGAAAAAAAAACACGTAACTATGTTCTGCAGAGGGAAAAAAACCAACAAAAGAAAAGCTACAGAAGGTGTGAGTTGAAGGAAATATTTAATTTTTAATCAATTAACTTTTCTAAGAATTCCCAGAAGTTTTCAGACTCTTCTTCAGGCTTTCATTTAAAACTTAGCTTGCTAAAAAAATACCACCCCCACTCTCCTAGCTTCTGTTAATATCAGAATGCCTGTGTTGGGTAGAACCCAGAACGTACTCTGTTCCTTCACTGCATAAAGCTTTGTTTGACACTTCAATCATTCTCCCATCAAAAAAAAAAAAAAAGATAAACACACCCAGAGGGCAATCAAGAATAATGCCCACAAATAAACAGCAATAGAGAAGTTCAAGGATTCAAGTTCTGGCCTTGATTTAAGCCACTATTACCTCCCATTATTTGTTCTACCCTACAGCCACAGGCTATCAACTCAACTAGAAGAGTCATGGCAGCAAACCATCTTGGATGCTTCAAAGCAGAGAGACCACCACTCAGAAAGAGCAATGCGGTTTGAAGAGTAGACCACATCTGTACACAGAAGTAGCTCTCGTGTGAGCTCACATTTCCACACAACAGCACTCTCTACAGGAACAACAGCCTTTGGCAAATGAAAATAAAGCAACTTGGGGGCTCTAACAACATTTTTGGTTTAAGTGCCTATAAATCCAGATAGCTAGGTCACTGCAGACACTCTGACGCTGTACATTTTTCTTAGCCACCAGTACCAGTTATTTTCAGAAAGGACTTCATTAATGTGCAACTCTCTCTGTCATGGACTTGTGTTCTGAATGGCTGGACTCAAGCTATGTCTGTGTAAGCAGAATTTGCCTCCATGTATTCATTCTTTATCCCCTGAATGGCTGCTGCAAGAATGCAAATCCTATTTGGAAGGATTATTTGCCACGCAACAGCCAGAGGCCCTGTCCAAGGCTGGGCTCCCTCCCACACCAAGAAGCAAAAACTCAGAAGCTCCAATTCAGAGAAGGACACAAAGTAGGCAAAGTGGCAACACAACAGTATCCTCGCTGGGCATGCGTGGAAACAAAGCTGTTATTTCCCTGGACCCCATTATAGTAGGAATTTGCACTAAAGCAGGGGATTTCATAAAATGCAAATGTAAAGATGTTCAAACAAGAAAGCCCAGACCAGGACAGCATTTATACTTGTGGAAGCTGGCATTAACTGGTGGCGATACAGATTCCACTGAATCACCTGTGTGTGTACACCAGGGGTCACAACAGCATCTGAGAGGGGAAATAAAGTTCTTGAGAAGTGTCTGACATATGGAGCAGATCTTACAGGTTTTATGGTCTGAGTGCATTCCTCCATGACCACAGAAAATTAATGGCATGTCCCAGGTACTCATGAGTTTGAGTCATTATTTCCTTTTAAGCTGTAATTGCTATTGCTTACCTTGGCATTTTCTAAATACTTCACGCACCTCACCCCTGTTATTTCAGCATACGGGGGAGCACCTCCTGTTTCTGGAGGATGCAGTGCCACAGACGGCTACATTCCCCACCTTAGGAAGAGGCCACAGAAGAAGAGTGAGAGGAGTGTTTCATGTTTGTGACAATGGCAGACTAGTAACACTGGTGGCCAGGACAGAAGCAATGGCAGCACACTGCCCCAGCACAGATGGTTCTCACCATTTGACAGTGGCTGGTGAAAAAGGAGAAATGAAGTGTCACCCTGACTTCAGCTGAAAAGCCTCTGAATTAAAGTGGGCACCAGTTAACACCAGTTATAACTGCTCCTTTTGGCAACTGCACCACTGTCCAGTTTGAGCTTCTGAGCAACACAGGGCTAGTGCTGTGGGGTTGTCTTTGCTCTGTAGCAACCTTGTGTTAATCAGAATTGCTAGAAGTCCCACATAGCCATGCCCCAGCCATGCAGAATGAAGTGACCTTGGGAATGAGACATTTTACTTTAAAAATAGTTTGTTTCATGTCTTTCTCAAGTGTTTCTACCACTTCCAAATAAGTTTTTGAAAATCTGTGGTTTGTATCTTTCCTGAAAACAGCTCAGTAAAGGCAGCATTCAGAATAAGTGTCAATATCCAGGGATCAGGCAAAAGATGCCTAGAAAATGCATCAAGCTCTTCACCACCATCAGCATAGAGCAATATGTAATAAATTTTTATTGCAATAGATAGCAAAAAGAAAAATGAAGCAGTTTTTCTAAACAAACCATATAACAATCGTGAAAGAACATCAAGACTGTACAAAGAAAAAGGTAAGTTGCACTTCCAGTTTATAGTCCTTTTCTCCTGATTAAGATCCTGCACTTACTAGTACAGGTTTCAAGTCACTTCAATCTACAGCAAGTAATAAGCACATAAAAAAGATGCCTTCTGTGAGTTGGAAGATCTATTAGCACACACTAAAAATAGACAACCTGTAGAGCTATCTGAACAGACACTGTACTTAATAAAACTTGGAATTTTACAGGCCCTGAGGGTCCACATTTGTCATTGCCTTTAGAGGCTGAGGCCTTCTCGGGTCTGAATGTAGTCCAGTTCAACATTCATTGTAGGCCCCAGCTACCAGTAGTGAGCCACTAGACTGAACAAGCTTTGGAGAGCACCTCCATTGCCATCTCAGGCAGTGCCACAAGAGAGGTGTGCTGCATGGGAGAAACAAACCAGCAGAAAAACCCTTTTGTATCTTACCTTGACATGGGAAGAGCAGATGCCTTCAAGCATATCTATATCCATACAGTCCATTGGGTCAGATCTGCCTGGTAATAGCTTTGCCAGCTTCTTGTTTTCTTATTCTCACTGTCAGCTGTTGCAACCTGTAAATTTATAATAGTGGGTGTGTTATTCCAAGCTGTTTATTCATCTCATTCTACAAGGCATTCAGTTTAAATATTTATGGCTCTGTGCCATGTGGCTCCTATTGCTCTCCAGAGCTTTCAGTGTAATGGATACACTGACCACAACATTTCTGTAGGTTAATGATTTGGGGGAACATAAGTAGAGGATGCTGTAGTATTTCTTTACAGACTTTCCAGATCACATTCTATATGTGTGTATCATATTTGAGAACATGCTCCCACCTTATGAAATTCAAACACATTACAAAAAATGGCATAACTTGCATCTCTGGACTGTCAATTTCTTTGCCAATTTATCTGTTAAAGGGGAATTCTTAGGAAAGGTCTAAGCTACATTTAAACACTAGTTCAGGAACACTACCGATTTAAGAAACTGGAAGCTGACAGAGTGGCCAAGATTTATGTTCAGCCATCAAGGTAACAAAAAAGAAAAAACTGCTTCCATGACTTTGAATACTGTTCAAATTTTTTTCAAGAGCAGAGAAAATTAGTGGGACAGTAGAAAAACTCAGTGTTGGGGCAGAGGCATAGGTAGAGTTATTCAGGGAATCGCAGTGAGATTCCTCAAACATATTTCTAGCTGCAGCCAAAGAGGCACTTCATCAAACCACAGCCGAGATCACTCAACTTGGTGGGACAAGGCAGCAAGTTAGGAAAAAGGGACATTTGGGACAGGCTTTAGCACATGCCTGGATGCAGGTAAAGAGAACTCTGACAGCATACCACTCCCACAACACTACTGAAGAACAAATTACAGCCCAATGGAAAAATTGGTTGTCACGTGCCAAATTCCTATAGAATAAGGACTCTGTGCATGCAATGATGTCAATTGTGTGACTGCAGGGATAGATAAGTGGGTAGCTTGCACTGGAGAACAAGGAGCCAACAGCAGCAAGCAAGAGTGAAAAGTCATCTAAACATTTTTCCTCTTGGTTGATCACTGAGATTAATTACCCTCACCATGCACAGACTCTCCTCAAACCCTGACAGAAACAGAAATGAATAGATCCCCTTGAATCTTCCATTATGAAGAGTATGATACAATATTGTTGTGTAGTCAGACCTTGGATGTATACTATTTCTAGCCCTTTGTATACAATCCCGTTACTATTTCACAGTGTTTCGCTACATGATCACAAGAATTTAATGAACTACAGAAAGTGCAGGTTAACTAAGAAATTCCTACAGCACCTTCAAGTCTCTGGATACATGATACAGCTCTAACTATTTACTCAAACTAAAGCAAAGAGTTGAGAAATAACATATCTTGACTAGCTACTGTCCTGATGTCGGCTACAGTGTTATCTACATAGGTATAAAAATGCTGAGCCAAGGAGCATTAGCAATACATAAAAGCAATTGCACTTTCAGTTCTGCTTACAGCCGTTAGCTCTGCCTTTTCAAATTTAACACATGAAAAAGTGATCACAGTTCTTCAGCATGTGCTGATGTACAGAGAGCTCCCTACCTGCACCTCTCTAAACTAAAGAGCATGGTATAAGCCACGGCTTTAACAGCTCAGCACAGATCACATGGACCACATCTCTGATGTCTTTGACTAGCAACACCACTGACAAACAAAATCCTTCTCTTGTGTCATGAGTGACTTCCAATCTTTTGGAAGAAAAAAACTAACAGGCAAGGTACCCAAAGGGCAGACGGGTACTACTCCATTGATTTTAACTGACCCGTCTACAGTGGATGTGGATCTGGACCGATGATAAGGATAAAGACAACTGTTTCATAACTGAGAAAAACTCCCAATACACCTGCATTATTTCCACACACGAAGGCATTCTATGCTCAAACATGCAGGCACACATTGAATTTCTTTACTTGTGATCTGCTAGACTGGAGCAAGAGTCAGTTGGGTTTTGTTGACAGCAGCTGAGGTCCCTTGCATGCCCACCAAGGGATCTGGCTGAGGTAAACTCTTGCTATGGGCAGCTGCCAGCTGTGAAGAAACATGATCTGTGCTGATTCAGCTCATCTGTTAAGGCAAAGCTCAACCCTGGCAAGACCTCCAAGAGAAGGCAGCACTAGAGCAGACACTCCAGCACAAGCACTTAGAAATATTGCCTCCTGTTGCCAGAAGGGGAAAGATAGCCCAGTGTTTTCAAACTTCAAGGCAGTCAGTGTCAATACATATGATGTCTTTAATGTATGCACATTACTGCAGCTATTTTAGCATTATATCAGCACATCAGTTTTATTAGTAGAAGGAAAAGGCTGTGTCAATAAGAAGCTTGACTTTTATGCTATTCTGCATTAAGCTGCAGTAACAATCACAGAATTGCACCTCTACTATTGTCATGCTTGCAATTGCCTTCCTTCTTTCTTTAATCTCTCCAAGTGGAAAGGCTAAAGTTCAAACTATTCCATATCTGGCATTAATCTAGAGAACATCAGTTTACAAGGGTAGAGTAAATTCCATCAGCCCTAATAGGATTAAAGGTATTTCTGCAGTTTTCAAATCCTCGTAAGTAGCAACTAGTTTTCTAAAGGCACAGATGGTGGTCACACAGTTGCTTGTCACATGGTTAGCATGGCCCACCACAATCACAACAGCTGTTAAGACCTTTCCCATCATAACTCCAGTGCAGTTGTATCAAAGATTACTTTATGATTAGGATTTGCAGTAAGCCTGCTACGTAGACCAGAGGAGAATAGGTCACTCTGGACCAGCAGCATAGCAGGCAACAGCCAATCACTTGCAGGTTTACATCTAATTAACACAGTTTTTAAGTAAAGGCACTAGAATATTTTAGGGTCACTGTTACTAGACTGTTACCTATTCCTGCAATTTAGCTGGTTAAAAAAAAAATCAGTTTGCAAGAGTCAGAAGCTGACAGAGATCTGAACAATAACATCTGCTTTCAGAGGTACTGCTGCAAAGCATCAGAACACTACAATTTTTTTTTCAAATTAGCTTTTCAATTGTACTCCTTAATCTGTTATTTTGCTTTCCCCTGCAAACAAAAAAAAAAGGCAGACATAAAATGACAGTCTCATTCATCAGAAGCACATTCCCATTGTCAGAATTCACCTCCTGAGGCAGTCAAAGGGTCATTTTTAAACATTAAATTGTCAATAGGATAAGAGGGACTGATCCTACTTGCTTTCATTAGCAGCTTTTCCCAAAGAGCCTCTCCACAGAAAGGACTTCCTCCACAGACCTTGAATGCCTGACTGCTTTCTGCACTTGAGAGGTGGATTTTCTCTGTTAAATGATGTATTTTGTAGTTCTGCTGCACAAAGCACAGCCATTTATTCATATAGCACAGCTCGCTTTCCTTCCCCAATTTTTCCTGTATCTTCAGTTCAATCCTTAATTATTTACCCATGGATGTTCCATCTTCTTTTTAACCCCTCTAGTCAATCTATGCTTTAAGATATTTTCCTTACAGTCATCTGGCCCCTCGTAATATTTAAGAGAAATATATGAATGCATCTCTCACAAACCACCTCAATAAAAGGTACTGCCCAACACAGCTCTATCAACAACAAGCTTTTTCACCTGGCTGTGCTTGGAAGACCTGTCTAAAGAAGGATGCCGTCTTTCCTGCAGTGCTCTACAACATGCAACCCACAGGCTCCCAGCTCATTACGGTATGGAGCAGACTCGTGCCTTCGGCTGTATATGACCAACACACATCTTGGCGAACATATGCTTACTGGTCATAACAAGTACTTGCCTCAAAAAAAAAAAAATATATTAAAAAATCGTGCCTTCTGCAAGAGCTGGGATGCTTTTCATGCAGCAATAGATATTAATGTCACCTTCCCTCGCAGCGCCCACCCATTCCAAACGAGTGGAAATCCCCCGTACGCAATTTTCACTACGTGCCTGCCCCTGAAACTGCTTATTCACACGTAGCCGAGATGCAGGCGGACAGTGACAACGCGATGCTTTTCGACTATCACCGCAGACCTTTAAGCAGCTGCCACTTCAGATCACATTTCATGGAATAAGAAGAAAATCGATGGGCAAACGCATCGCGGCGGCGGAGCCCCCATCCTTCCCCCCCCCCCCCCCCCCCCCTTGCTCCAGAGCCGGGGCTCCCGAACTCACCCGGGGGGAAGGCGCTG
>JAAGNO010008093.1:0-17409 GCA_033439905.1 Ceryle rudis
TTCCGGATCTCCGGCGGACACACGGCGCCGTCAGGCCGGGCCGGGCCAAGCCCCGCGTCCCCCGCCCGCCCCCGGCCTCGCCCGGCCCTGCGCCCACCTCGCGGATGTCCTGGTCGGCGGTGAGGACGCCCTGCAGCGAGATGAACATGTCGCTCACCGACATGGTGCCCGCCGCTACCTCCGCCTCTGGGGCCTCACGCGCCCCCAGGGGGCTTTCCAGTGCCGCCGGCGCGGGGGCTGCCCCGTGTACTGCCTGAGCGGCCGGAGGAGCCAGGAAATGGCTGAGGGGGAGGTGCACCATACAAGAGCTACTGGCCCCGGGGTGGGACGTGTCCTGTTTCAGGGCTCCGCTGCGGCGAGACCAGGCCTAGGGAGGCAGCCGCGGGCGCCGCCGCCGCGCGAGGGCCCCTCTACCTAGTGACAGCGCCGCGTCGCTACGCGACGTGCTGCGGGCGGATCGACAGAGCCGGGCCGCGTTGCTAGGAGACGGCGCCCTGTCGCTCTGCGCCTGCGCGCCCTTGCCGCCGCGCGCCACCGCGTGCGAGCGGAGTGACGTGTTTCCGGCAGCGGAGTGCAGCATGGCGGCGGTTGAGGCGGCCGAGCCCGCACCCGCGCCTGTACCGTCCGCGTCGTTCCTGGCCTTGGAGCCGCGGCTACAGCGCGAGGTCCGGCAGAAGGTGCAGCGGGCCTGCAACAAGCGGGCGGCCAAGGTGAGCGGTGCCCTACAGTGGGGCTCTGGGGCGGGCGTGGCCTGGCCGGCCTGACGTGGTTGCTCTCTGCCCCGCAGGAGGAGCTGACGCCGGGCGTGGTGTACGTGGGGCACCTCCCGCGGGGGCTCTGCGAGCCGCAGATCCAGGAGTACTTCGGGCAGTTCGGGACGGTGACGCGGCTCCGGCTCTCGAGGAGTAAGAAGGTAAAAAGCTCCGGGCGCTTCCGAACTCGCTGTTTCGTTCCCTGCTGTTAGGGCTCGTGAGGTGCCCGGGACACTGCAGCGCGCTCGCAGCCGACGCCTCAGGCTGGGCCAGGCAGTTAACCCCTTTGAGCCTCGGGGAATTCTTTGTACAGGCTGCCGACTTGGTGAGCGAACAGAGTTGGCGCGTTCCTGAAGCGTCTTCAGCAGCTCCGCGTGTCGCTGCCCGTCTGCCCCGTGTTCTGCCTTCGGTGCGCACCACGTGGGAAGCTTCGTTGCAGTTCCATAAGTGGGCAGACGAGGGCACCGCGCTTAATGACTCGTCCTAAAAATAGTAATTCCAAACCAGCGATAAGGCTGACAGTTTACCAGGTACTGTCTCTGGGGTTGGACAGGAGGATCTTTAAAGGCTGCCCCCCCGCCGCAAACCATTCTGTGGTTTTGTTACTGCAAATAGGCAATTTCAGTGAAGGTTAATGCAGCCCCTTTTTTCCCAAAACTAACTCCACTTACGTGAAAAGCATTGACAGAAGAAGCTAACTCAAGGTAGAACGTGAAATATTGTTGTGTAAGTTTGGTAGAAAAAATACAGAACAGCAGTAATGCAGGATGGCTTTTTTTTTTTTTTACTGAAATATTGGTAGCAGTTTTTAATATGTAAGTGCATATTTGCACATAACATCATACCGGTTTAAGGCAAAATCTGCTGCATTTTGTGGTTTTACTGAACTTTATGAAGTTACTCGTGTTTAGCTGAAAATGGGTGTCGGTTTAGCCCCTGTCCAGGGCTAAACTATAGCAGTTGCTTTATCACCCAGTGACCTCTCCCCAGTGAGGAGGGGAATTAGGAAAAGGAGAGGAGACTCACGGGTTGAAATGAAAACATTTAATAAAACAGCCAAACTAGTGCCAGTATAAAGCAAACAAAAGTTATACTTGGCTCAATAATTGTATGGTGGCTGCAAAAACCAGGAAGGCCGTGGACAGGAGCTGAATGATGAGTGATCTTCTCCAGACATGGGGAGAAAGAAGAGCAGGTGAAGGTCCTATCCTCGGCAACCGTCCTCCTTTATACGGAGCATGATGTATATGGGATGGGATAATCTGTGAGACAGCTCAGGTCAGCTGCTCTGACTGCCTCATGGCCTACAGAGTGTGGCAGGCCTGTGATTCTGTTCCAGTGAAACCAGGACAATGGGCTATGATTTTGGTAGCATGAAGTAGTTTTAATATTGTTCTTCATGTGTGGAAGCACTGTTTTGGATTTCTTTCTGTTGTTGCTTGCAGACTGGAGCTAGCAAAGGTTATGGATTTATAGAATTTGAGTCCGATGACGTGGCCAAGATTGTTGCAGACACAATGAACAACTACCTGTTTTCTGAAAGACTCCTGAAGTGTAAGTATAGGCTGAAGTGTAAGTCCTTCAATGTGCAAATGACATTCAGTTCTTGACTTTATGACTGTTTGGAGAATCTTAGGGGGTTTTTATGAAATTTTGTCCCCACATGATTTTCTGTGGGGCTGAGCTTTTCTTCATGTGTAAAGAACGTCCTTATCTGCCTTTAGGTCACGACTGCTGTTTTTCCTCCAGGCTGATAATGCTTATTGGGTAGCTGTGTAACATGAAGTCACAGAATCAGAATCACAGGATCTCAGTGGCTGGAACAGACCTTTAAGATCATGAAGTCCAATGGTTATCTAACTCTACCAGGGCCACTACTGCATCATATCCTTTAGCACCACATCTAGATGGCTTTTAAATACATCCAGGGACAGCAATTCAATCACTTCCCTGGGCAGCCTGTTCCAGTCTTTGATAACCCTTTTGGTATAGAAGGTTTTCCTAATGTCCAGCCTAAACCTTCCCTGATGCAACTTGTTGCCATTTCCTTTTATCCTGTCAGTTGTGACTTGTGAGAAGAGACCAACACCCACCTCTCTGCACTTTCCTTTCAGGTAGTTGTAGAGAGCGATAAGGTCTCCCCTTGGCCTCCTTTTCTTCAGACTGAACAATCCCAGCTCCCTCAGTCGCTCCTTGTAAGCCTTATTCTGAAGACACTTGACCAGCTTTGTTGCCCTTCTCTGGACCTGCTCCAGCACCTTGATGTCTTTCTTGTACTGCAGCACCCAGAGCTGCACACAGTACTCACTACAGCCTCACCAGTGCCGAGTACGGTGGGACAATCACTTCTCTAGTCCTGCTGGCCACACTATTCCCAATACAGGCCAGGATGCTGTTGGCCTTCTTGGCCACCTGAGCAGACTACTGGCTCACGTTCAGTTGGCTGTTGACCTGCAGGTCATCACCCCAAGGTCCCTTTCTGATGAGCAGCTTTCAAGCCACTTGGCCCCAAACCTGTAGCGCTTGGCCACAGGGTTGTTGTGGTCCAAGTGCAGGAGTTGGCCTTGTTGAAGCCCATATGATTGTCCATCGATCAAACCTGTCCAGGTTCCTATGAAGAGCCTGTTCTGACCGTTTTCTGGGTGAAACGGAAGTCCGTCCATCCACCCATCCATTATCAGCTCTCTTACGAAGGAGTGTGTTGTAACTTTCTGTTTTCTCCGTTGATGAAGTGCTGTGCCTGTGCTCTGCCACGACAGCGGGTAACGTTAGAACGAGAGCTGAACAGTGTTACCTGAGTGCATCTGGTGGGAAGGCTACCTCTGCTGTAACTTGATGTCGTATGCTTATGATACAGGTCAGTTCATACCTCCTGAAAGGGTCCATGAAAACCTCTTCAAAAACAGTAACAAGATATTTCTGAAGCCTTCCCAGCCAGCGGTCAGGCGGTACAATAAGATCCGTTCGCTCGTTCAGAAGGCAAAGATGACAAAGCGACTGCTGCGGAAGGAGAGGTGTTTACGGAAGAGGCTGGCTGAAAAGGGGCTCAATTATGACTTCCCAGGATTTGTAAGTTGGATGTCATTTTGATGACTGTTTTATGCAAAACATGTTTCTAAGGTTGTGCTAAATATGTGTTTTGTGTGGAACTGGTAAAAGAGCTGGAGCACTGGGCATACCTACTTGTGTTAAGAACTGTATAGAAGTGCCTGGAAATCAGCTTGTGCCCTTGCTGGGTTGTACTGTATGTATGTGTGGGTTCACTTTTAGACAAGTGAGCAAGGGACAGCAAAGTGTTTTGGTATCTTTTTTTTTTTTAGACCAGATCCCCTCTATGGCACCGACAGTCATTTTATTAATTCAAATGTAATTGCTGAAGCAATTTTGTACTTATGAAGCAAAGAAACCTATAGTCTCTTAAGGGATTGTTCGCATCTTCACACAAGGAAGTTTGTACTCATCTGTCTGATGTCTCTTGCTTCCTAGGCTGCACAGGAGCTTTCCGTAATGAGAAAAAATGTTAAAACATCCAAGAAGTCAAAACTGAATGTTTCTTTGAGCAGTCAGGTAAGACTGAAGAGTCCTGGTAGCGCCCATCATCACATCCCACCCCACTGTTCATACTGGGGCAGATGTTTCAGGTCTGCAACTGGTTTCCTCATATTAATTTCCACACCTGAAAGTCTTGACATTGTTCGCTTGAGAGATTTCTATGCCAAAGGTAGCTCCTTTGAGATGTATTAACACTCTTGATTCGAGGATGGTGGTTGGATCCTCTCAGTTCTTTCTCCTTTGGGGAGTATTTAGCAGCAAAGGCCTCAGCTCTGCATGTTGTAACTGGCAGCGCTTGGCCTGAGGTGCATCCAGGCAGCGATGTGTTAGCTGTCAGCCTCTGCTGCTTAGCACTAACTTGAGGCAGGAGGAGTGCAGGGTGCTGTGGGCAGTCACCTATACAGCACCTATGTCTGTGCTTCAAACTGGTACAGAATGATCTCCTTGCTGGCGTCATTCTGTTGGTCTGCTCTACATTATCATACCAGCCTGCTCTGACAAAAAGGAAGTGAAAGCGTTAATGCAGTCTAGTGCTATCAGTCCCCATTTACATAGGATTCTGTCCCTCCTCCTTCCTCCTCTCCAGATGTGGTACTCCAGTATTTTGAAAACTAATGCCAGCTAAAACTAGCAGTAGGGTGGAAGGAAAACTTAGGTCATCAGGACTGAGATTTAGGCCACTGACAGTCTGAAAAGTTTGTTGGGTTATTAGTGTTTCTGTTCTGTTCCATCACTGTTGTGAGTTTTGTGGGGTGGTTTTTTTTTTTTTTTTGGTGTTTTTTTTTAACGTTACTGGATTTATTTGTGATGATTGGGACAGGGCTGGGTGTGGAGAAGACAGGATAACTCATACGTTCAGTCAGCTGAGTCCCCAGAACTCACTGGGATAATGGAAGCTGGGATGTTGCAGTTCTGCCGTGTGCTTGAATGTGGCGTTTCTGTGTGCCAGACTCAATTACACATTTATTTTTTTCCCCGTCATTGTTTACATCTTGGCTTTCTTAGTGCTTTGAGTCAGAAAATAAAAAGTTTAGAAAGCAAATGTGCATAATGACACGTTAGAAATGCGAATTAATTTACATTTGCTTTTTGCATATACTCTTTTGAAGATGATGCTTTTGTCTGAAGATATAGTCTACAAAAATAGTTATAAAAAGAAAACATTTTTTTCCAATGTGGAATTTCTGAAGGAGAGCTGGACTGAGGTGTCTTGTGGTACCACAGAGGCAGTGACAACTTTCTCTGGATGATGCTTTGCAATGAATCGTGTTTTTCTGATCTCTTCAGGATCCTACTCCAGTCTGTACTCCAACAGTGCTCGAGCGACGGAAAGCTTCTCAGGCGGATGATGATGCAGAGGACAATGAAATAACTCTCAGACTGCCTCCTGCCAGCATTAAGAATGCTGTGCAGAGACCAAAGAAGCAGCCAAGAAAAAGACAAAACCTGAAAAAAAAGAAATAGACTTAAAATTTTAATGGCTGTAGCTGTATTTTCCTCAACTGAAAATCTGGCGAGGTGGAGTTTCTTGTAGTTCTGCTGCCCTGGCTTGGTTCTTCTTGGCTAAACTGTTCAGCCTTGCTTCAGCAAGGAGTCTATTCACAAATCCTTCTCCTGTTTAGCACCAGGGGACCTATGGTCTTCTCTGATGAAGATCTTGACTTTGTGCTCACAGGTGCCCATGCTGTGACATGCCTACAGTCATGCCAGGATCTTCGGTTAATTCTGTAACTTGTCTGTAGCCCTCATTGTTTTGAAAGAAAATGTGAGGCTGTCTGTTCACAACTTGCTGATGTGGGCTTTATCTTACATTCATAATTAATAACAGACTTTAAAAAAAAAAAAACAAACACATTTTTCAACCGTGTTGGCTGGTGGTAGTGGTGGTTCTGTTTAACTGAATGTCTGTGTTTCATGTGAGTTCTCAACGTATTAACACAAATAGAGGGTGAGGGATTTTTTTGCAAGGAAGTCATACCTTGAATTTCTTCTGTTTGTGATCAGTCAAGACCTGCCTGTAGTGTCCAGGACAGAGGCAGAACATCCTTGCTGCCTGAGCAAACCAGTGCCTTTCAACCCTGCTTTCAGCAGTGCCTGGGAAACTTTGCCAGGATGTGGAGCTGTTGCAGAGGACTTTGAAAGGTGGTGAGAAGAGAGAGGGAAGCGACTGAAGTCACTCGGGTAGAAGATTCCCATTCCTTTCCCTATGCAGGCAAAAGATGTGTGTTTGAGAGTGTATTCTGCTTGGGAGTACATACGGGAGCTGTTCTGTTGGCTGGTGGCTTAGCAGGAGTCACAGCTACGCTTTGGTTCCTCATGTACATGTGTAAAGGGCATTTCACTCTGCAGAGGTCCCAGACGTGCACGTAATGACGTGCTGCTTTCTCTCTGGGCTGGCACTTGTGAATTCTCGGGTTTTGTGTGCTGCTGCCTGGTTTGGAAAATGTTCAAGGACATCTGGCTTCCAAGTGTGGCTGCTTTTACAAGGACTTCTTGCTGTACTGTGGAGAGGAGGAAATGGTGACAACTCGCTTATGTACAGCTGTTATTGGAGCAAGCGAGGCTCTTTGAGAAGATGCATCAGTAATCAGAGCAGTCTGGGTTGTATTAGGAGTTCTGCTGTGCTTTGGGCACTGCAGAATCTTGTCACTGATTGTGGTTTCACTGTCAGTGTGGAACAAGGATGTCTTCTGCTTCAGGGGGTGATAAGCACCCTGACTGCAATATTGTAATAAGCCTCTGGGAGGGGTCAACCAGAAGTTCAGAGAGTTGAGTGCAGACTTTAGATGTGCATTGGGATTTATTCTTGTTCCAACATAACCTGTCATAGCTCACTGCAGATATCCAGTCCTGTTTGAAGATGCCATTTGACTGCAATTAGAATTTGGATTTTATTGCAAATCTGAGAGCTGCAGAAATTTCAGTTTGCGTTTTGTGGTACATACTTTGCCTTGATGTTTTATTGTCAGAGATTAAATATTCTGTACCGCTGCACTGTTGGCTGTAGCTCAGGCTTGGCAGAAGATTTCAGAGGAAAGCCCAGGTGATAATAAGCAGCTGCTCAGGTAGGTGGCTGGCACTAATTCCTTGGCTATTTTAAGACTTTGACTCCTGGCAGAGGAGAAGAAATCTGAACCATTGCCCTGGCTAATTCTGCCTTACCTGGCCTGATCACTTGAAAAATCATGATCATAACAACATTCTCTTGGTGACACCCATTGGATCCTTTGTTGCTCTGAACTGTCCAGGAGGGCACTTGGATGAGTGTGTCTTTGTATCAGATGCTTGTCATCTTAGGCAGGGTAGGGAAATCTGTTGACCAGCCCAATGCCAGTTCTTGCCTTTCAGTAGCAGTGTTGCTGTGTACGTCTACAGGCTTGCTTCTCTGTGCAGTGTTTGCTGTGAAACAGGCAGGATTTACACCTCAAGCCCCTGGAAGATACATTGTCAGCTAACACTGGAGATAAATGTGACCAGAATGGTTGGCAAAAAATCCTTATCTTGCTAGGAACCGACATGCAGCTCTGAAAAAAACTTTTCTACCTCAACTTCCTACAGCAGAGAGCAGCAGCAGAACAGCAAAATGCATCTGCCCAGAACGGACAGTTTGCTTTTAAGATCGATACTCCTGACTTTCTGTTGTGCAGATAAAAGTGGCTGTTGGGTCAAGATTGACTAGAAATGTGGCTGCAATTTCTCCTGTCTAGAGCCTGCAGGGCACAGTCTGACACCGGGGGGCAGCAGTGTGTGTGTGGACACACTATGCCCTCTGACAAGCACAACACAAGGTTTCCTGGGAAATGACTTCCTGGATTTATGAAGCGGCCTGTCTAGTCCAGGTGGTTTGGAGTGACTGGCTGCACTGGTGTGACTAACACATCTCTAATGTGATTTAAGAATACGGGATAAACCTGGTATGGAACATAATCAAATATGCCTGTTTCTTTGGTGCTGCCACAAATGCTTCTTCCAAAGCTGTTGAGTTAAAGCTACTCTTAAGAAAACTTAGTTTATCTAGAATAACTTATCCAGTGCAGTTCAACGTTCACTGAAGCCTCAGCAGCTCCCCTCCTGTGGTTCCCATTCCAACCCCTTGTTCTGCATTTTGAACCTGGAGTTACTTTCTTCCTACTCTGCTTCTGTTACCATGCTTTTCTCTGTGCCCACTGTTCTGCCCCTGCCTGGAAGCCTGTGTCTGCTTGCTGCTTTCTTCCATGTCTGATGCAGCGGCTACTTTTCATGCTGTGCTTGGACAATCTTGTCGAACTCGTGAGCTTCCAGGGTCTTAAGCTTTTCCAGATTTTAAAGGTTTGTGCCTTTAAGCGGGCAGACTGGTTGCTGCTCACGCTCCATATTCACATGGCAGTATGAGATACTCAAGAAAGCTGTGCTTACAATAAGGTTTGCTTCCTGCTGTAATTTTCCTTTCCCTTTTGTTTAGTGGTCTTCCTTCAATTGAGATAGCTTAGGTGGCAAATCTGAAAAGCAAGGAAACAAAATTCTGTGGTGTTGGAGTAAAGCACAACAACAATACCCAAGCTACGGCAAGGAACTCTCAGCAGAAGGGTAGCTTTTCTTGGTGATAGTTTCCATTTTTAGGCTGCCTATGTTATTAATATACTGCTGTCCCAGGAGGTGCGCATAAGCAGAAATTCAGACACCCGATACTTGCCAAACATAGTTTCCATAGCAAGTGGACAGACGTGCTGTGTCATGAGTTATGCCTCAGTCCTTGCACTGATTTTTATTTCTCAGCTCTCCAGTCATTTGTTCATTCATCTTGGACAGACATAAACCTCCTGGCCGCTGATTTTAGGGCAGGCTGTGAGTTGTTTTTACTGGGGTGCTATGAATGTTGGGGCTTTGGTTTCAAGGCACAACTTGCAAGCTTTCTTGCCTTTCTGTAACAAGTGACTTTGTGGAGGAGGTTTACTGAACACCTACATATGTAGTACTGCTTTCAGGCTTTAGAAAGACTTAGGTGCTAGCAAAGTCTGCTAATTTACACTTGTTTATTCCGATTTATCTGTTTTGCAGGAAGGGGAGCTGGGCTTAGGAGGGCACAGCATTTCCCAGTGCATGAAAGTAAAAGAGGAATAGGACAGGGAGAAAAACAGAATCAGCTGCAAAAGAGAAGGGAGAAAGGTATGATGAATCCAGTGCTCACCTTTAGAGAAAAAAGCATTTGTGAACTTGGCAGTGTTAGACTGCTCAAAACTAAAGATGCAGTTTGATCTTTGTTTTATTTGTTTTGCCTATTAGATGTGCTGTGGGATGCCCAGGCTGCACAGGGCATTGGGAGTGTGCTGCAAACTATGATACAAGTGCTAGTGCTTGCTCATGAGCGCTGAGTGGAGGAGGAGTGCAGGCTGGGCAAGTGACACTTGCTCTTGCCAGTAACAAGCCTGTTTGCTTGCATACCTGGCTTTTAAAATGGCTGCAACCCTGAGGAACAGGGGTAACACCTGTCTGTGAATAGCTCATGGTGCAGGGGAGGATTTGTGCGTGGCTCTGTGAGGTGACCTCCTTTCCTCCCCAAGTAAAGCACCAGCGAGGCAGAGGGTTGCTCTAGCAAATTCCTCTCTCCCGACTTTCAGAGTGCTGGGGTGTTTGGTTCTCACTTTGCCAGTGTGGTGCATCTGGCCAGGGTGGGGCTATGCTGGGCGAGGTGCTGTGCACATCCCTGCCCTGGGGAGGGTGTTGCAGGTGAAAGCCGGTCAAGTGCGTAACAGGAGTGTGGTGCATGTGATCCCCAATAGGTGTTTTCCAGGAATATACATGAGTCGTCCTCTTGGACCAGACTCCTTCATTCTCCAGGACGCTTCGAACACATCCTGTTTTCCAGAGTTTACAGTCTAACCCCCAAAGCCTTGAAATGTCCAACTCTGGGCAGCAGTAATTTCCACCTTCTTGGCCACGGATACCCGGGAGATGGTGAGGAGGGCTGTTGTGTGCATCAGGTTGCTGCCTGGCACCGCTAATCCAGGCACATCCCTCCCTGCCCAAGGCCAGTAGCTCTCAGAGCAAGCGGAGGAAATGGTTAACTGTGTGAGTGAGAATTGCTAAAGTGAAATATTTTCTCACATGCCAGGTGCAGGGAGGCCTCTCAGCACTTCTCCCACCCAGCATTAAACATATGGCAGGGACAGACATACTGGCTGCTCTGAAAGGCTTGGACTAGTTATACACCTGAGTGTTTGTGACCAGTAACTGTGTGGCTCTCCTGTGCTGGGACAGTGTAAACTAGAGAGGAGCTTTTACACAAGTGGCTTTTTACATCAAGTTGGCTCTGATTAGGGAAGAAAACGATGGTTTATGGTTTTCTCCAGATGTGGTGTTGAATAGAGCAGACAGGGTTGTGAGGATAAATGCAATAGAACTTTGAGACAGCGAGGTGAGTGTCTGCAGTGAGCTGTGGGCACTGGGGTCACCTTCTTTCCATGGCTGCATATTGAACCCTGCACTTGACCCATCAGCTGGAGTTTAGGGCCTGACCTGGATTTGAAACTGGTAGTTTTAAAGAACAGCGGGGAGAAAAACAGAACTGTTTTTTAGGATAGTGATTCTGGAAAGCCTGGGTTTTTTTAGTGCATTTTTCCAGTGCTGATAGAGAGGAGGGCTTGCTGAACAGGCACAGACCTGGAAATCAGGCTCTTGCTCTGCAGTGTGACATTGCTGCCACTTTCCCACAAGTGCTTGCACAAACCCCAGCTTGCATGCGTCTTGGGCTCTTTAAAAGGAGCAGGGAAGCAGAGTTACTTCTGTCAGGCTGGCTTTGCAAGGCTGAAAGTGTTGCACCATTTTGAGAATGAAGGCAGTACCTTGCCTCTCTGTCTAGCTTGCTGGGTGTACTCAAAGTTACTGTTTCTTGCCAGCATGCCCTGCAGAAGGTGGTTGTGTGATGGAGAATGGGCAGAGGTCTGTGCCAGTTGCGCAGCAGCAGCACAGCTCTTTGTCACCTGCAGGATTTTTATTTTTGTAGATGTAAGAGCTGGAAGGGATCCGGTGTGACTTTCAGGTGCTGGACTGTGTTTGAAGGTTTGCCTGTAAGAAGGACTGGGTTCATCTGCCTGGAAGCTACGGGCAGGAGAAATGTTAAGAAAAATCTCAAAGGCCTTTCCCTCAGCTATCGCACACAAAGATGTGATGTTTGCTGTTTATTAGCTGGACAGTGCTTCAAGTGCATTTTGTCAGGTTGTATCCTGAAAAACAAACCATCCAGGTGTGGAGCTGATGGAGCTGCCAGAGCTTTGTGACTGGGCTGGCAAGAGCTATGCCAGTGCAGAGGACTAGTTTCAGAGGCAGTGTGGATTCTCCCAAGGCAGACCTGTCCACTGGTGTAATGTCAGTGCAGCCACATCAGATTAATCACAGCCCATGTTTTTACCCTGGGAACTACTAGCTCAGCTTTTTTTCTCCATCAGCTTGTAATTCTACAAGATGAAATCCTGCCGTGTTAATATGTAGTATAAATTTAGGCAGTTGTTAAGATCCATTTGAGGTTGGTGATTTGGACAACCAGTTTTGAGTGGGCTGCCTGTATATGTTTGCTGTGTTGCTGTTCAGTATCAGTCCTCCCATTGTATTTTGTAAAAGCTTCCATTAATTTCTAGAAATCTGCATTTGGGGTGAAGGGTGACCTAATCTTTAAAAAGGATCTTAATCCACTTAGCCTCTCTTGCAAAGCTCAGCATTTTTCCCTTGTCAGGAGCAGACTGCATTCCTAACCTTGATGTGTCACTTTCCAGTTGGCTTAATATTTGGGTGAGGATAAAAAGGAAATGTTGCTCAAAGATTAAAAGAATCCATGCTGCTAAGGTATGTGCATGTGTGATGTGCAAGTATTAAAAAAATAAAATGTGAGCATAATTGTGTTTGGATGGTGGAAAAAAAAGATAAGACAACACAGATAACTATATAAAATAACAGCAGATTACAGAGAACAAGCACAGGAAGAGGTAAATCCATTTGAAAGAGTGTAAATGGGGAATTATGAGGGAAGAGGAAATGGGACTGAAATGTTGTTTAATATACATTTAAGTGCAAGACAAAAATAGGACCTCTGTTAGTTTGACCTCTAAATGTCTCTTTCCAGAGGCCTGAGGGCAGCCAGGAAAAACATGGGTTTTGTTGCCAGTAGCCTGTGTTCATTTTTGGAGGGTTTCAGCTCAGACTCAAGTCACAATATGAAGAACACCACAATTAACACTAATTGGTACCTTCCTTGATGGTTTGGCCAGGGAGAATGGACAGTCCCCTGTCTCCCTGGAGGCAGTCACTCCAGGTCAGAGGAAGAGGCCTGTGGGGATGTTGTGTAGCTCACAGGACCATCATGCCAATGGGAATATTGAATCAAACTCAGTTCATGCTTTGTGAGAGCTACCTGCTTGCTATGGGATGTCTCTCCCTGGGTGGCCAAATTTCTGCAAGGAGTGAACATGCAGACGTGCCCATGTGCACACGATGAGCCTTGAAGCCATTTGCTCACTTGCCCTTAATCAAAACCTTCTGCTCTCGCGTTCTCTTTTCTGCTTGGTGATTGAAGCGAAGCTTCGTGTGCCTTCACGTGGGAGTTAAGTGGGTCAGCGGCTGCTTTGTTTGTGGCAGCTCTCACATGGAAAAAGCCCGATGCAAAATGCTGAGGCTTGGCAGGAAAGTGCCAATTAAAGATAGCAGTGCAGGAGCATATTGTCTGAGCTGAAAGTGCTCGAATCTGGGGCTGTGACAACTGTCATGTGCAAAGGAAAGAACGAGGAATTATTAACTTTAATGTTGATCTGCAGTAGCTAGTGCTTTCCCCATTTCATGTGTTTGTTCTCACACAGCATGGACAAGGAATTCCTTCCCTGTTTCACAGGTAAGTGAGGGGTAGAGGAGGTGAGTCACCCAGGGAGCCTGTGCCGCAATGGGGTCAACAGCACTCAGAATCTAGGTGCTTAGACTTCACCTCCTGTTGGCCCATGTTATTTGCCTTTGTGCCAGAAGCAGCCCAGCCTTGTCCTTAGCACTGCAGAAGTCTGTTCAGGTGACGTGCACAGGAGACGTAAACACTGGAAGATGGCAAGTGGAGAGATGCAGTGCTACATGGAGTCAGGTGAAGCTGTTTTCCCTCTTAGCCATACAAGTAGTTAAGTTGGGATGGCACGTAGAAGAAATATGGCTTTCTGGGTCTGCATGGTGGTGTGCTCAACTCCAGGGAAGCAACCCAGGGATGGATAGGCTTTGATGCTGCTACATCAGCTGTCATGGGCAACTACATCATCATACTGTCATTCATAAATGAGAACATTTCTCCTTGGAGCGCTCAGCCATTGGATTCCTGAGCAGACACTGTGCAAAAGGGCCCTGAAGGAAACGGAAAGAGCAGGTCATTCAGTCAGCAAGTACAGTCCACTGCAATAGAGCCTCTCTCCCTCCCTCCCAGTTAATCCCTCTGTGTCCTGCTAGTTGTTTTATTGGTGGGGTTTTGTTTGAAAGAGCAGTGTCGGTAAAGGAGAGCTAGAACATCCATATATTATTTTTAAAATGTTTCCTGGCTTTACTTTGCCCTTCCTTGCAGCCTTCTGTGCCCTCATGCAGAAGTCCATAAGCTGCTCCCGTTTCATCTTGCAGGTGGACTGTGTTTTATTTTACATGTGTATAGGTACATCCTACTCATGATGAACCAGACCTTTCTCAACAAGCAGGGAACAGTGTGCTTTGAAGGTGGACTGACTAGAGGGATTTGTGCTGCTTCAATGGGAACAGTATCTTCTCAGGAGACAGATGTTCCTACCTTTCTGCTGCACTAGTCCTACCTGTGATGGGGATCCACATGCGAGATAGATTAAGTAAATGAAGATCTTTCAGAAATGAGAACATATTAAGAAGTACCTTTATTTAGGTACGTTATTTTAAGGGTAATGCCAAATGCCTGCTGTTAAACCACTGGTAGTGAAGTCCATGTGAAGCACTGGCTTGTGATGGTAGCAGCTCCTCCAGTTCCCCCTGTTTAGAGAGTCCCTTCTGCACCCCAGGATGAATCCCCAAGGTCTGGCTACAAATAGCACAGTTGTTACCTAACAGTAACTTTGGAGAAGCGGAAGTATCCCCGCAGACTGGATTCCATCCAGAAACTTGGATCTGGTTGCCCTTGAAGTGTCCTGAGGTGCCTTCATGGTGGGTTTCCCCTGGGAACTGTCACAGGCAGTGGATGCACAGGCCTGTCATAGATGATGCTTAGACCTAATGTAGATTGATGTCCCTGTGAAAGCTGATGGACTGCGCAGTATAATTAACAGCCTCCTCTGAGCAGAACTGAAGAAACTGACAAGCTGTGAGACTCTAAAAGAAAGCTAAAAAAAAGAAAACAAATCTGTGAAAGGGCTGTTCTGTTAGAGAAAGCAGGATGAAGTGTGCAATATAGGGTGTGATAAAGTGCAATGCGATACTCAGTAACAATTAATTTTAAGAAACCTAAAGGGCAAGAATGGGAGCAGTGCCTTCAACGCCCAATTTTAAAAAGTTTGAAGAGAACCTGCAAGTGACAATACTTTTTAGACTTCCTACTGAAAACCAGGCTTATGTGACCAGTCTGTCTGCTTCTATTCAGCTGTCAGGCCTGCCCCCTCCTTTTTCCCACTCGGTATTTAAGGAGAAGGAAAGAATCTCAAGTTTCATGAGAACTGGAGGAGAGACATAAGCACTGCTAGCCTCAGGGAAAGGCAGGAGGAGGGAGCTGAGCATGGTGTGGTTCCTTTCTGCACCAGGTACACAGCCCCAGAGTAACTGCACCTCTCGGTGCCAGTGTCTCCTGAGAGTGGAGTGTCCCAGGACACACGAAGGTAGGGCTGCCTAGGGAGCAGGGTGGGTTAGAGGGACAGTGAATGCAGTCTGTAAGAAACCAGGCATTGTTAGTGCTGCTGCTCATGGAGCAATTTGGTTATCCTAAAAATATAGGCATAAGCTGTTCTAAAAGCCTCTGCAGGAGCCAAGGAAAAGCTCGTGTAGTAACAGAAAAATCAAAACCCTGTCATTTAATCAGCTCCAGATAAATTTATTTCTGTGCAGAGACTGCATTTGTATAATAAAAATATTTTTATAGTATTTTTTTATAAAAAGATCATTTTTATAATAAGAATGTGAAGAATACATATGGAGAAAGACCGTCAGTTGCACAGTGAGGAAGCATCTAAGTTTCATGCAGTTGTCACCTGAAGTCTTGCAATAGAAGACAAAAATTGTATTTTCTGTGCGTGTTTTATCTGGGGGGGGGAAGTACTTAAAAAACCAGACCAAGTGCATCTCTCAACAGTTCTTTATGAAGCTTTAGGTGGCCAAACAGTGACCCTAAAATCAGCAGATGTAAGAATGTATAAAAAAGGGCAAACACACAATTATGTCAACGGGCAGTACTGAGAGACTTCCAAGGGAAATACCTCCTTAATGAATTCGCAGCAAATGTATCATACACAATTACTCATCTTTACTTACTAAAGCTAAATTAAATATTGCTTATCATAATTCAGCTAACTATTTGTTCAATTTCTATCTTCTTTTCTTGCTCAAAAGGGAATGTGATAGTATTTTAGGTAGCAAAGAGGGAACTACCTAGACTCTGAGAAAACTTTGCCTATAGTTGCAACAGATTGAGCTGAAGTGGAATGGTTGGTGCTTTATGAAGGTACTGGTGATCCTACGCTGCTGTTTGGAGACTGCAAAATGAGAGAAGGGCAGACCACTGGAGTACCCCTGGTTGCAGAGGCGCCCAACTAGGGAGGACAAGCACTCAGCATGGGGGCTGTCTTGTCCCTCCTCTGAGCGCACACGGATAGTAGTGGAGACTGGAAAACCGCAGCAGGTGAAGCAGAGCGTTTTCATCTCTGCCTTGGGTAGTGCTTAGCCAGTTCGGGCTCTCGGGAGATTAACTACTGCCTGGGGGGTGAGAACCATGGTAATTTCTAAGCTGGTTTGTAATCACCTGCTTTCAGTTTACACAGAGCTGGCATCCTTTAAGCGCTAATACCCCCAGCTTTCTCTCGACATCTGTGCAGCCTGTTCCACTTTTAACGCTCAGCCTAGGCCGATTCCTTCATGCAAAGCAGCAGTTATGACTTGCTCTGGAACCCGATGGTGGGAAAAAACAAGATAGCAAATTTAGTTTGATTGGGGGGGGGGCTTGCTAAAAGCCCTTCATGTGCCACAAGGAAGGGCATTATTATTTCAGGAAGTTATGACTAGAAGAACCATTTTTTTCCACCAAGAGTTCTTCCATGTGAACTATTTTGATGGCTTGGGCTACGTACTTGTTGGAAACTGCAGTGTTACACCACCTTAGGGAGGTCGACTGCTTTCTGCAGCACAGAGGATGAGGACAGCTGGAGGGATTCGAGGTGAAATGAAGGTTCCCTACAACCAACGTGAGATGGATCATAAGCCTGGGGAAGAGGATCAAACGTGTTGGTAAAGAGCCTGTGCACAGGGAGTTTGTTTCCTATTCCCCCCTCAGACAGGAGGGCTGCAGCTCGTTCCATTTAGAAGGAATGAGTTGATTTTAAATGCAGCTTTTTACTGAGACGGCACAAAGCCCCCTTCCCTCAGTGGGGAGTCACCCAAGGGAGGGGCTATGCCCTCACAGGCAGGTTCAGGTTTATTCGTCACGGCGGCTCTCGGCCCCCGAGCTCTCCTGGCCCAGTACCACGGGTTCCTCTCAGTACATCGGAGCCTCTCCCTGGGGGGGGGTGGGGGCCACCAGCTCGGAGCACGGTGCTCCCCGAAGCCTTCTGCGGACGCCGATCCGTCGGGACGCGGTTCGGAGCCCACGGGAAGCGCGCCTGCCGCTTCACGGCGCTCGCCCTGCCCACCCCAACGGCTCCCGCCGCGCGGGCCGCGTCGCCATGGCGACGGAGTCCGCCCCTAACGGCCGCGGCGGGGCCGCGCATGCGCACCGCGCGCGCTGACGTCACCGCCGCCCTAAGGTAGGGGGGAGCTTACCCCTACCTACCATAGAGAGCGGCGTGAGGCGGGTTCTCTCTAGCCTTCGCCTCGCTCTCTGTGGTAGGTGGCGAGCGGGAGGGTGGTTGCGCCCTCCACGCGCGTGCGCGCTGCCTCCCGGGAACCTTCTTGA
>JAAGNO010008094.1:0-15984 GCA_033439905.1 Ceryle rudis
GAGGGGAAGGAGACAGGAAAAAAAAAAAAAAAAAAAGAGGAGAAAAAAAAAAGAGAAAAAGAGGCAAACCAAGGCAGTGGCAGCAGCGGAGGCTTCGCGCAGAGGACCCGTCGCGTCCAGGCTCGCCGGCTACCGAAGCGCCTCCCGACTCCCCGGAGCCGGTGTCGCGGCAGCCCTCCCCCCTCTCCTGTCGCTCTCGCCCGCGGAGCCTCCCCCCTCCTTCCACCTCCCGGCAGCAGCGTCCCCCGCGGCGACCCTCCCGGTGCCCGGCCGGTTTACATGAGGGGGAAGGAAGCCCGCCTGGAGCCGAGAAGACGCGCAGCAGGGGAAGGACTGCTCCGAGGAGCCGCCGCCGCCGGACCCCGCGCCCCGGTTAGTCCGCCGGGCCCCCCCTCCGGTGCGCCCAGCGGCCGAGACCCTGTCCCGTAATCTCCGGGCGATTTGGGAGAACCGGTTAAACACCTTCCATGGGGGAGAGAGGAGCCCGGCCCCCCGCCGCCTGCACCTTCCCCTCCCTGCCGGAGGCTGCTCCTCTCCTGAGGTAAAAAATATCCCTCCTGCCTTCCCCGACACCAGGACTCTTGCGAGGGAGGGGGGGACATCGCGGGGGGCACCCCACAGAGAGCCGGGGCCTGGCGAGCCGAGCCTGCCTGCGCCGCCCGCCCCTGCCCCGCTGGATGCCGAGTCCCTGAGGAGGAAAAACACATATCCGTGTATCCAGCCGGCCTTTCAGCCGGGGGCTCGCTCGTCTGCAGGGAACCCACGTAGCTCGGTGGAAGGAGGCGAGCCCCGCACCAGAAACCACCCTCCCGGCAGCAGTGAGAGCAAGAAAATCTCCTTCCCCTTCCTCCTGCACAACTCGCTGTTCCCTCCCTTCCCTTTTCCCGAACGCTGAATGCTGATTTCTGAGATGAAAATCTCCCTCTCCGGACAGCCAGGACTCGTATGAAGGACACGCAAATACTGGATCATAAATAAGAAGCGAGTCTGGCGAGCTCAGAAACCCAGCCCAAAAGGAGCAGCATCAAGAATCCACCCTTCTCCTGCACAACTCACTCCCCACCCAACACACATAGAATACTAATTTCCTGAGATAAGATCTTACCCCTTTAAACAACCGCACACGCGCATACACACACAGAGTGTATATTATTACTAAATATAATAGGTTAAACCCAGCAGCACGAGAGAAAGCCTCTTCTGCAACTCACTCCCCCTTTTCACCCTTCTGAATGCTGAAATCCTGAGGTAAATTTTTCCCTTACCCACAGCAAAGACTCTTTTTGAACAGGACACAAATATATATTAGATTATAGAGATGTATTAAATTATTCAAGATTTAAATCTATTTTTTGCTGCCAAGGGGTTGGGGAACCAGACGTCATTGTATATTTTTTTTTTTCTTCCCCCTTAACTCATTTATGGGCGAGTCAAGGCTGCTGAGGAGGAAGAAAACAGGATAGTTAGAATCTCTTTATCCTTATTTCCCAGAAGCTTTTTCTCTCATTGCTGTGCATTTCCTTTAGAAGAAGGAAACCTCTTATTTTGCGAACCAAAGATTTATTTTTCCCTTCCTTCTGGCCAGAGGAAGGAAACGGACACGAATTGACACATTTAAATAGTTGAAGAGATCTGTCTTTTGCAAAAAACAAATATCTTTATCCAAATCCGAAATAAATAGTGTGGAGGGAGAAACTGGAATATCTAGCTAAGAACAGGATACTTGCTAATCTCGCCTCAGAAGAGGACGAGGTAAACATTAAACACCAACTTGTTCTTACAGGGAGGATTCGAACCCTAAATATAATAAATGGGGGATTACGGGTTTGGAGTGTTAGTGCAAAACAACACTGGAAATAAGTCAGCTTTTCCAGTCAGATTTCATCCACATCTGCAGCCTCCACACCATCATCAAAATGCAACCCCCAGCCCTGCTGCTTTTATAAATAATAACACAGCTGCCAATGGCAGTAGTGCTGGGTCAGCTTGGCTCTTTCCTGCTCCAGCTGCCCATAATATTCAGGATGAGATTCTGGGGTCAGAAAAATCTAAAACTCAGCAACAGGAAAAGCAAGAGTCCCTAGAAAAACAGCAGCTTTCCCCTGGTCAAAGTCAGGAAGCAGGCATGCTCTCTGAACCCGAGAAAGCTAAAACTGAAGAAAATCAGGGCGATAATTCTTCCGAGAACGGCAATGGAAAGGAGAAAATAAGAATAGAATCGCCGGTGTTAACAGGATTTGATTATCAAGAGGCTTCAGGGCTAGGTACTTCGACGCAGCCCTTGACATCCACTGCATCTTCTCTGACTGGTTTTAGTAACTGGTCTGCAGCTATAGCTCCATCTTCTTCTACAATAATCAATGAAGATGCAAGTTTTTTTCACCAGGGAGGGGTCCCTACTGCCTCAGCTAATAATGGTGCTCTGCTGTTTCAGAATTTTCCACATCACGTCAGCCCTGGCTTTGGTGGTAGCTTTTCCCCCCAAATTGGACCCCTCTCTCAACACCACCCTCATCATCCCCATTTTCAGCATCATCACAATCAACATCAACAACAAAGGAGGTCTCCTGCAAGTCCTCATCCACCTCCATTCACACATAGAAATGCTGCTTTTAATCAGTTGCCTCATTTGGCTAATAATCTTAATAAGCCACCTTCTCCATGGAGTAGCTACCAAAGCCCATCGCCTACACCATCTTCATGGAGCCCTGGTGGCGGTGGATACGGTGGGTGGGGTGGGTCCCAAGGTCGAGACCACCGCAGGGGACTGAATGGAGGGATAACACCCTTGAACTCCATCTCACCCTTAAAGAAGAATTTTGCAAGTAATCATATCCAGTTGCAGAAATATGCTCGACCCAGCTCTGCCTTTGCTCCAAAATCGTGGATGGAAGACAGTTTGAATAGAGCTGACAACATTTTTCCTTTTCAGGTGAGCATACTCTGTTATATCCATAAGAAAAATAACACATAACTGCATTAAAATGCGCTAGAAATGTGGGGTGTTTGAACAGTACTGTCTCATTGTATGAGTTTTGTGCTTGCAACTAAAACAAATACATGGCTAACTAGAATGTCAGTGTGAATTACTCGCTGAGCTGTGAATTGGGGGTGTGTTTTTTTAACAGTGGTGGTCATATAGATCTGTTGCCCATCAGACAACTGTTATTAGCCGGTTTCCTTCAGCTTAGTACTTACACACATTCAGAAATAGCTGATAAACAAGTTTAATTGCAAGTAGCAAGTATATCTACGAAAAGGAGTAAGGAAAATGTGCTGCCTGATGAAGTACGAAAGAGCTGAAGCCTTCTAAAGTATTTGAGAATGTACCACACGTGAGAAAAAGTATTAAGCAATTGGGTTTTGTTTTACAGTATTGTATGGACTGGTGGAGTAACATAATTTTTGTAGCATTTTTTTAGAAACTTTGATGTTTTTACACGATAGGAATCAGCGTGGTTTCCTTTCCTCAGTAATGGCAGTGTATTTTGGTTACAGGCCCTTAAATCATCACCAAAAATAGATCTGTACGAGTGTCAGTTGATGGTCTCCTATATTTTAATATGGCCTCATCCTGGCAAGAGCAGGTTTTCTGGCAGTTCACTCTCTTCTTCTAGGCTGACTTTTTATGAATTTGAAAAAAATTGTATAATGTTACATCTGATTTGCAGTGACAAAGCACCCTTCTTTTCATCTGACCAGTGGTAAAACATAGCTCTTATGTGTGTGCCATTTGTAGACTCCTTTAGGGTGAATCCAAAACCCTCAGAGCCGTTTTCTATTTATTTAGATGGTTGTTTCTCACGATCTTCAAAAGAGGGCAGAAGTAAAAATCTCAAAATGATTGCAGTATTTCTAGCCATGCTGTAAGAACCAGGGTGACACACTTTAAAAAAAGAAAATTGAAAGATCTGTAGATAAAAGCTCTCCAATATATTTCATGTTATAAACCACCCTAAAGAAACAGAAATATATTTAATAATGGCCTTGTGGATTCAGACTCAGGAATGGTTCAGTTGGCCTTTGTACACTGCTCGGTTTCTGTTCAGTTTGCAGGGCCTGCCTGGGCAGCCCTTTGACAGCAGAGCAGCTGCTGGCAAGAACTTTCCATTAGAGACCTTTTTTCAACTGCAGAGCTACTAGCTGGTCCAGTATCAGGTAGAGGCATTGGAAATTTAGAATGCATAGTAATAATTGATTTTAATGTCAGGATTTGTAATTAATATAATGAACCTGTGTCCAGCATACCAAATTTATACACTGAAGCCATTAGAAGAAGGGACACAGCTGGAGTCAGTCTTTTTTCAGCCTCACTGCAGCGAGACTTGGCTCACAGTTTAATTCATTCTGTACCCTGACACATAGCTGATGTTTAGAGTGACAGAATGAGATCAAGTGTGTCCTTGCCGCTGTATATAAGCCCCAAATGTATATAAAACGATAGAAATGTGCTTGGTTTGACATCAAGGAAATTTCAGGAAATTGGCAAAGTCAATCTTGACTTCTGGGTTTGTGTTCTAACCATAAAATAGGAGACACGTGTATTTTGATCACTGTAAAGAAATAACTTTTGTGTAGCATGTTGGTATCTGTTTACATAAACACTAAGATGAAGCTGTACATGTCAAGACCAAGTCTGACACTCCTTCATGCCAAGAAAAGGGAAGTGTTGGAGTGAAGTGCTTTCCAGTCTGTTATCACTTCTGTGAAGAAAAGGGCAGGGCAGCAAAACAGGACTTCAGCTCTGCAGACCTAGAAAGATGCTGATTAATTTCGAAGCCATCTTGAACAACTGCTTTTTATACCTTTTTGGTTTTGTATAAAATCTTCAGTTCCTTTGGTCGTTTAGTCGTTTGTGTGTTGCAAGCATACCGAGTGTTTGGATCGCTGGAAACAAATGGTGTAAAATTTGACCTTTTTATTTTTTCTTGATTATGCTGATTTTATGCCTGACTCAAAGCAGAAATAAGGAGTTTTGCTTATTGTATATTTGTTTTCATGCATATATATATGAAGTATCCTTGATGATGTAATTCATGTACTGGACAAGGCTATTTTGTTACTGGAATCTTCTTGGATTCCTATTTAGGAAATAATTGAAAGCTGTCTTTGCCGCAGCAACATAATGGAGTAATTTGAGACAACTATCCCTTTCATTTAATATTTATGTTTTGCTGCTTAAATCATTAACAAGTGTTTCTGCAATCTAGTGAAAATTAGTTTCTTTGGAAGAAGGGAAGATGTCAACCAGCAATTGCAACTATTTGGGAATCACTTTCTTTTTTCTCAAAGGCTGTTTCTACTCCAAAGCCCGGTGAAACACAGAAGTCTAGGTTTTGATGGAAATTTTAGGGTAGCCAAGTTTAAGTGCTTGTTTCCTCTTAGGAGAGGACAACATTGCATAATGCCCCTATAAGCCACTAGTGTGAACTACTGTCCACTTAAGTATTTCTGCCCGTGGCCCTGAGATGCTGGCGATGCGGTGGCCATTCCAAATGGTGCAGATGAAAGGAAAATACCGTGGTGATCTGTTTGATAATCTTGCAATTTGATGATTGCGTGCTTAGTATTGAGAGCTGCGTGCAAAACATTGTGCTTTCTGTTCAAAGTGTTTTTCATTTGGAATTCTGTCTCAGCATTTCAGAAGTAGCATGTCTGTAGGAACCTCTTGTTGCAGGGATGGAACTGGAAGCAAGGTCAGAGAAGACTGTTACCAGATCTGTTAATGAAATTAAGTTCTGATACTGTGCTTCAGCCACTGGGCAGGCTTCCCCTTCAAAGATCTTTTGAAAAGAGAAAAGCCATTGTTCTTTGTGCGTTCATTTGAAAAGGAAATGGTCTCCAAATGAAAAAATGGTTCCTGAATTAAAAAAGAAAAGAAAAAAAAAAAAAGGCCTTTTGGATATAACAGCCTTCCCTGAGAATTAATACATGAAAATGCTTTGATTGTTACTATTGCGACTCACACAGTCACTGATTTCTTAAATAATTCCTCCTACTTCTCTCCCAGCAGCACTGACAAACTGAGCGCTCAGTAATTGCATTTTACTGCAGCATTGCCCTCAAGATTGTTTTGGCTTTCCTTTTGCTATGTACTTGCACTTCCTCATAAGAGTGGAACATCCTGCCTGTTATGCAATGCATAAATCTTGCTTTGATAGGCATTTCCAGGTTTCCAGATCTCATCTTCAATTGTGTGACGATGGTTTTTAGATTGGTTTTTGAAGGCACAAGCAAGTTAAGCAATAGTGGTCAGATTTCTGTAAAAATACTTAAAAATAATTTGTGCTTCTTCCTGGAATCAGGCTTTCATTTCAAAGAATTCTGTACATGAGAGTAGTTCATTATATCCACTTGTTCAAAATGTTTTTTCCTTTCTTCTACAGTGGCTGGTTTCCAGGTATATAAGCCCTTCCAAATCCATTGAGGGTCTGTGCCAGGGAGACTTTCTCTTCCCCGAGGCAGATACGGAATGTTTGAGAAAACACATACGTGATTACAGAATGTGTTTTAATTCCGAGCTCTACGTCATGATTTGTTTGCCCATAGAAATGGGTTGATTTAATAAGTGCATTAAACAAATTCACAAGGAACTGGAATTAAAAAATAACCTCTTGAATGTGTTTGCCAGTCTTTCCTTTCCTCTTGAAGGAATTTGCAAAGAAATTTCTTTACCATGCCTCTTTATGTTAGTATTTGTTCTTTGTTTTTGAGGAACCTTTTCATAAATCATGATGGCTGGTTGCATAAAATGAGGCTACTTGTTTTGCAGACAGTTTTGCGGAATTTTGGTTTTATTCCAAGAAATATCAGGATATCATTTTAAAATAGAATAAATTCTTGAAGTTGGATTTTTAAATGTCTGTTAACCCATTTTTTTCTATACCTACATCAGCTGAGTGGTAATTAGGGCTTTGTATGTAGCTGTTCCCCACAGCTACTGATCTGTGGAATTAGAAGCACTCTAATGTGGTATGACATGCACAAGTTAAGTACTGTGGAAGTTAACACTGTTCTTGTTTTATAAACTTACTACTGACGTTAGTACTTCGGCTTTGGCCCTCCTGTGTGTTTCTGACCTCAGGGTTTCTTTTTAAAGAGAGCTTTTGTTAGAAGCTATTTGAATTATGTTTGTATTTTCCTAAGATTAAAAGAAGTACTCTTATTAAGCATTTTGCTTTGAAAATTGCATACATAGCAGTCTAGCATAAAGATTGAGAACAATGATTTCTAGAAGATACATAAAGAAAACCTTAATATGTGGCTAAAATAGAATCAGACATGTTACTGGAAATTTTTATAAAGGTCTGTAATTTCTAACACTTAAACTGGAACTTTTTTTTTTTTTTACTAAACCAGAAGTGCTCCCTCCCAAAAAAACTCCCGTGTTATGCGTCACTTAACTTTTCCAGCTTTTTCTTATTGTTCCCTGGTGAAGCTATAAAAGATGATCAGGGCAACATACAGCAACATCCTTTCAGGAAAAACCTGTTTATTCAAAGCCTTTAATTCACTGGATACTGGACTTGGAGCTGGAGTACAGCATTTGCAGAGTGTTGGGAAGGAGAAGCAGCTTACCCAGAATCATAATCAAGTCCAAATTTGCTTTGCAATTAAAAGAAAAAATGTGGAACTTGTATTTAGTACCTAGAATATTACCTCTTCTTCCACACTTTACTTTGCCTGAGACACAGGCTTTTGAATTGTGGGGAGTATGTACAGGGTTTCAGAAAGTTTCAGGCTCCCCATGCTATAAGGAGGGTAGCAAATGTAGTTGTGAGTTTTCTAATTTTCACAAGTATTCTGGTTTGACAAAGATTTAAATATATCAAATAAGCCCTAGTTTTACAGCTACACCTACTCCATAAATACTGCTTAATCATCTTCAATAAATTGCATAACTCAATGGCATATTTGCCTTATTGATGCTGTGGTCTTCAAAGAAATTGTATTTTATAAGATTAGGCACAGCCTTAGCTACCAGCAAGTGCTCATAACGTGCCAGGCTTTGGGTTTTAAGCATTGGGAGGCCCATCATGGGAACCACTGAATAGAAACTCTCAGGCTCTGGAATCTTAATTGCTCAGGTGATAATAATGCTGTGGGTGCAGATTAAATGTAATGCACTTTAATGGTTAAGTTAGATGTTCCTTTTATGATGTGCAAGGGAATTCAGCTATGAGATTTTTAAGTGCAAAGTATGATCTTCCTGTGAATGAAAAGTTCACGTTTAATTTCTTTCGCATAGGAAGATGTCCCATGTATGTATCATACGTGCTTAGTACCAAATGGCTTTCTTTTTGGGATGAAATGTCTTTAGATTTTGAAAAATAAAATTGGAATAGGAAATCAGAATTTAGCAATTTCCTATTTACAAGTGGCTCCATTTTTTACAAGACTTTTAAACATGAACTTGTCTGGCTGCTCATGGAGAAGCCACTGCCGTCACAGAGGTGAGGTGGTTTGCCCGTGCTTATGACAATGACAAAGTTGTGACATAAAGTCCCAAGTTCAACTCTCCATTCTTCAGCAATGAGATTGCATTATTATGAGCACTGTACATGCCTACAGATGATTTCTAGACAGTAGAAGAATCATAATAATTTTATTTTTCTGTAGACAGAGCTGGCCACTGTATAATTCAAAACTGTTGTGCTTGCTGTTGTAAATATTTACTGTCTCGGTAGCTCTCTTAACCAGATCTGCTAGCTGTCACTTCTTGTATATTATTGAGAAAACAATACTGCTTGTTCAAAATAATGTTTAATGAATGTCTTTTGAAATATTGGCTGACATGTTAAACAGTCATGTATTAAGACTGCAGGTTCTTTTTTTGTGGTGGCCTTGTGTTCAACCTGATGTCTTTCCGCCTCAGTTCTGTTTCCCAAGGGTAAATGTGTGTTCCCTTTAAGCCCTCTGATAAAGCAAAATTTTAGATGCCCTTAACAAACTTGTGTAAAGCCGAGTTCTTGTGATCAACGTAGGTAAATAATATCAGACTGTATTTAATTTATTTTGTAATTGAAGTGTACATACTGTGCTTTATTCCAGGGTAGTCTTACCCCTATATATTTTCTTTATAAATAAAAAAGTATACACTAAGCAGTTCAGCTCTGTGGAAAACACTGTAACTTTGTGAATTGATCCATTAAAAACACTGCCATATTGTTATTAATTCTCTCTACGTGAAGTCTTTTGAAGAAAACATCACTTTTTCTTTCCTAAGGACAGCATGGGTTATGTGTTTTATAACTCATAACTAACGTCTGTCTGAGAATAGTTCACATTTAGTTAACAGTTAATGATCTCTGTCTTGGCTGTTAGAGCTGTTTTGTTGTTTTGGAATTAAATGTACAGTTACACATTTCTTCAGCAATATGGCCACTACCACTATCCTATCAGTCTTTACGTTAGGTATATAATACACACATATATTTTTCAGATATGGTATGTGTTTCTGATAAAATGTGCTGGCCATCTTGGAAGTTAAGACTGCTAAAAATTGTGGTACTGTTTTCAAAGCATTGTCACTATAAAAGGCCTTTAAATAGTATAAAAATTCTAAACTACCTACCAGTGATGACTTGCTGTAGTAGTGGGGCTCTTTCAGTATCAGGGCAAGTAGTCAACTAGCAATGAGTTCTTTTATAATAAGTACTGTGCAAACCTCTGAACCAGTTGAGCGTGGCATTTTGGCTGGTCTTTATTTGGCATGTACATGAGTCTGACAACTTTTCATTGCGTAGATGTAAACTGGTTTACTTATACACCAAGTTCCTGCGCTACCCTGCGTTTCCAGAGAGGTGGACTGCTGCATTAATTTCGGGGATACATCCAAGCTCAACCTAACAGTAGTAGTGGCTCTTAGGGTTGTGCTTAACCTGGTCTGCTGTCTTCTGATTGATAAGCAGACACATGGAGGAGCAAACATTTTCAAAACAACCCAGGACTAATCTTCTCAAGGGAGTTGAGACTGGGGCAGTTCAGCATCACGAACTGACGATGATAATTAGATTTGCTGTAAGCAGAGACCTTTTGTTGGAAAGATAAGCAGGAAATAATAACATGTCAGCATTTTGAGTGCTCTAGCCTATGGCAGTCTTCTCCACTGCTAGGAAAAGTTACTGGAGTCACTGGAGAGCATGAGTATGAATGTGGGCCATGTTTTAGGCAGTCTTCCCTTTTATGTGCTTGCTTATTGCTGCAGGTAGGAATATGAGCAGTTAATCTTTTGTACTGGTGCACAGGGTCTTGTTTTAAAATGTCTGCAGTGTGATAGAAGCTTATGCACCTTACACTACAAAGGTGGCAGGCAGTTGGTTCACTCAGAAGGGAAAAACTATAAATTCCTCACCACTAAAAACTTCCATTGGAGAATGGGGTGTCCCTATCAGCTAACCAGTTAAATTCCACTTTTTTTTTTTTTTCTGAAATGTTTAAACTCAGTACTCAATATTAAAAACTTAACCATTGGAGAAAACCCCTCTGTTTGTTACTATAGCTCAACCCAGTATAACACAGATGTTTTAGTAACAAGAGACTCTCTTTGAGCTCATGTACTCCAGCGCATACACAGCACAATTAACAAGAAATTAGTCAGCCTCTGTGTCTTTCTTTGTGTCTCTCAGACAACTGAAATGTTAACCGTGCCACGAATTCAACAAAGACTTGGAGCTACTGAGGTTCTGCCTTTTGTGAAATAAGAATTTTGTAGCTGTTCGTGGGTTGGACTTGAGGTTCATTCCACGCAGAGAAACACAATACACTATAAAAGCCAGAATGGAAGAAAGAGTAGCTGCTGAGGGATGTCAGGTTTTCAGAAAATGCTCCCACCTGTGTTTTAGGCTATTTTTGTCTAGTTGTGAGGGCTGCTGGAAATTTAGAGATTGTCTTCTAGCATCCGTTCCTGAGTTACGCAGCTGTTGGATCCTCATGGGTCCAGGATGCAGACCCAAGGACTTTTACTTGCTAAGGGTACGCTACTAGGAAAGGAAGAAAATAGTAAGAAATGTGTACAAGTAAAACACACAATTTAAGAATTTAAATGCTCGTGATAGTTTCTTTAAGGTGCCTCAATTCTCTTGTAATGTAAATGACCAAGGAAATAAATACTGTGGAGAGCTGGGTAGTACTATGGGTTTTATACCAAATTTGATACTGGGCTAGACTAATAAAGCAAATGGTTCCAAACTCTGGTCTTTCTAATGCTATTTGAAATGCAGCACATCTGGGTAGAAATACTTCCCTTGTTCTGTGTCAGTAATAAACTGTTCTGAAGAGAGGAAAAATATCAGAAAATTTTGTTGAAAACCAGTATTCTGTAGTGGTCAGAATGTAACATGAACTTGGAAATGAATTAGGACTCTAGGAGCTAGTGGATTCCTGCTCTTAAAAAAAGTATGAGGTGTTTAAAGTCCAAGATGACTGATGGTTGTCTGTTATAAAGAATGGCTCTCGCAGCATTGCGATCAATACTGCTTTAGCACTTCATCACTGGCAGCAAAGGACATTGTAATGATACACAACAGTCTGTGCAGTACTGTTCTTTACTTCACCACTGGTTTTAAAAATGATCAAAGCTGGATCTGTGTGCTTTGGAGAAATTTCAGCTGCACAGCTAGAGTTAGGGACAAAAAATATATATTCACTGCTGTAATAACAATAGTTGTAGAGAAGCAGTTTAGAGCAAATGTCTGTCTTGAATTGCTCCCATTTTGCTTTTTTATTTAAACAGATGCTTTCCATGCTTTATCTCAGTTCAAAGGTGAATCTCTTAGAACATGAATGAAATAAAATCTTTAGAACTGACAGTAGAGTCTTTCTTGGACACAGAAGAAATTAAATTGAGGGTGGTTTAATATAGCTGTATAAACTTTTATCTGATTGTTTCTACCAATGTCCAAATGTATAAACATACAGATAATACGGATAGGTCAATAATTTTGGGAATGAGAGTGAGGGGTTTTTTTGCCTCTATTAGTGACCTTTTAGGATACTGTAAAATTTTCAAAGTTTATATGTAATTTCAGTTATTCTGAATTTATTAATTAAAATAGTGCAATGCCAGGATATTTTGTTGCCTTATGCTACTGTAGCATCAGATTTGTGCGATGTGGAATTCGTTGGTTTAGTTGGGACAGTCTGAACCACGTGTGTTGGTTAATATGAAGGAGAAATATTTGGTAAATATACTTCAAATGGCTCGAGATAATGAAACAGTAAGGTACATAAGACATCTTGCCTCCCTTTTGTTGAGTTCTCCTTCAATTCTAGTAGTGCTTGGAATACCAAACTTGTGAAGTCAGGGAATTAAAAATCAGAGCTAAATTGTCATCTAGTAAACCAGATTATTTGGACCACTACTGCTGTATGGAATACTTTATGCAGAATTTGAACTGTGCAGGATTAAAGTTTTTGGGATAGTAATTTAGATGAAAGAAATTTTATACGTTTCTAGAATTTAGATTCTCTTAAATTTGGGCTGAAATACCTTTTTTTATGATTTCTTCTGGTAATCCTGTCTTCCAGGATATGAATTCCTAACTGTGAAATTATTTTTAACAAAGTTTAACTGTATAGCAAGGAATATGAACTAAATATTGAATCTGGGTTCTTAAAAGTTTGCTATGATAAATATAGATTGGATTCATACTTAAGAATATTCTGATTTTTTTATACTCCTACATTATACTGACTTTGGGGTGTGTGTGTTTGCTTAATTCTGGTGTGAATGTAGAATGAAACTGAAGTTTTTATGTTTCAGATGGTCTTGTTTAACACTGTGCGTTGCTTAAACTGGCTTTGTTTGTATTTGCTTGCAGGATCGCACAAGGACTTTTGACATGCATTCACTGGAGAACTCGCTAATTGACATAATGAGAGCTGAAAATGATTCGCTGAAAGGTAAATTTAGTAAGAGACCATTTCCTGCAATAAATAATTGGGAAGACGTGCTTGCTTAGAATAAGAAACTCAAGTTTTGTTTAGGAAAAGTGAAGTTACATTGTGCACCTACTGCATGTCAGCCAGCTTGGGTAGGCCTCCTTTTCTTCAGTTGTCTCTAGATGAAGCTATTGCAACACATGAGCACTTGAGTGTGTTTTGTCTTTACACAAAACAATGCGAAACACAAACATAAGCTGATCTTTTGTGTAAGTTGCCAGTGTTGTTTTTAATAGATACAATGTGTGCAGCCTGTAAAAATGATCAACTTCAGGAATGTTGTTCAGCTCAGTGAGATGTAACTTTCTGCTTAATGGTGTTTTCCTGCTGAAGTCATAGTTCTTTCTGTCTTGGGGAAGAATGAGGTTTAACTGTGCCATTTGGAGAAGAATGCTGAGTATTTAATCACAAATTTTTTTTGGTTCTTTACTTCTCTTTTAATTGCTGCCTTGAATTGCAGAATTCTTTGTACATTGGGAAGGGAAAAGGGGGTTGAACTGACTTGCAGTTAGGATTTTTATTTTTGTTTGGCAAAGGTAATGTTTCTTTGAAAATACCTCAGCTTCCAAAATATTCAAAGCATTGTCTACATATTTCATCAAAACCTAAATAGAAAGTGCTTATGAACTACAATTCAGAAGTCTAGTTTCTTATTTTTCTGTATAATGAGTAATCTACTTCAGTTTGATGGTTACTTGTGTAAGTAAAAACAGTCAAACTCTTACTTAGGCTCATAATCTAAGCATTCAGTATTGTTACCAGTCATGAGACCACTAAAAAAAACAAACCTGCGTTTGTGGTTTCTGAAAGTCAATTTCTGTCAACATCAAGGCTTGTGGTGTTAATGAAATCTGACTTGTTTTAATAGTGACTCTTGCTCAGAAAACCAACCTTTGATAAACTGGCAATAACTTGTATTTGTTGCATTCACCGTGGTCTGAAACGCAGCTTGTATTTCACATCCCCAGGACTATGCAGCAACTCAGGGTCATGAGAAACACCAAGAAACACACTTTCCTATTGAAATGACAAGGAGAGCTTTGATAAAAGTAATGCCAGATGAATTAAAAACCCCAAATACATTCCCTCCTAAAGTAGTGGGAGGTGGGCTTTTATTAAAAACAAGTCGTAAGAGCTTTAATTTGTTTTATATGCTGTCTGGCAACATCCTGTGCCCCCAGCATTATGTACTGAACTGAGAACCATGTGCCCTTCTGTGACTGCAAGCACCTGGGATTTTCCCTGAGACCTGTCAGGCAGGCCCAGCCCAGGTTTTAGCTGCTGAAATCTCACAAGATAACACCACAAGGTGACATGGCTGTAGAACAAATAAAATTTTCCCTTTAAATTTGAATTTAAGAAAGTCAGGTTCATATGTCTTTATACTCAGCAACTAAACAAGGGTAGTTCTGTATGATTCTTAGATGAAATGCCTTTTAAAGATTCTTTGCAATTGAAATATTTTTGAATGCTTGCCATGTTTTAAGAACGATGGAATAAGTGTGTCAGCAAAGAATACATGTAGTTCTGATACACATTAATTCCTGCTTGAGCTTGATTGTTAATCCCCTCTGCAGAGTCATCTATGGTTTGTCTGAAGCTTTGTGTGCATTGTGACATACTGATTGAAACACGCTAAATCAAGTATTGTTCTGGGAATTATTTATTAAGTTCTTTATAAATTATTATTTTTCATGGTTAATAGTTACAAAACTACAAAGAAAAAAAGCCTCAAAGCTGAGGTGAAAAATTTAAGTTCTCCTCTGTGAAATAGTTTGCTGCAAAGTCTCATTTTTCAGGGATTTCCTCAGCAAAAATATTAAGTTTCCTCATAGAGAAATATGCAGTACCCTGAATTTGAGTGCGTGCAGTAAGTGAGTTGCTGTAATATACTTAGGAATGGATCTTTATTCAAACTAACATCTATCTTGTGGTAATGCTGCAGTGATCATCCTAAGTAGGGCGGGATTTGTAAGGAGAGGAAATACCTTTAGTTAAACCACCTGATACAGCTGGGAAAAAAAATGTAACTTGCTGGTACAAAACATATTTCAAGTCAAGTCTGAAGGAGGGCTCATGTGATCACAAGCCTTTTGTGTTTTTTTTCCATCTCTATCAGTTAGTGTATGATTATATCTTAACAAAGATTCTGTCTCTACTGTTTTCACTTTTGTCTTCTTGTCTCATCTTCATTTAAAATGATTGAAAGGAATTGTTAAAAACCTTTGATCTAGAAATCTTAACATGTCACAAATTTTGGTAATCAGTTCAAATCTGGCTTGCCATTTCAAACACCTGCAGTTAAATAAACAAATCCGTAAGAAGCTTTTAGGTTTGCATTTTAAATGGGTTAATCAGTACATACAGTGTTTTTAAACTAGAGCTGGATACTCTCAGAAAGGAAAAGCTTCTGGGTTTTAGGCTTTAAAAATAGCCTGGGCAAGACACTAATAAAACATGCTGTAGAGAGCAATCTCAGAATGGCATGAAAATAATTTAGATGATCTAATAGGTCTCACTGCTATCTCGTGAGTCTTTGAGAGGCTTTAATATTGACTCAATGCGAGTTTAGAACGTAACACGTTGTAATGGACTTCAAGAGAAAGAGGTACTATGTTAAAATATACCTTCAAAACAACTTAAGAGTATGGATGTCATAATAGATACCAGACACAGTGTGGAACCTGCTGTCTCTTGGAAATAATTTCTATCTTTAAATGGTATGTTCAGAGCAGCAGGTTTTAGATCCTGTAATAAAACCCTAAGTAGGAATTCTTCAAAATCTGACAAAATCCATTCACAGTGTGCTTCTTGACTGGGGTGATTAGGCTGTGCTAGCCTGGGATTTGTCTAGGATAGTAATAATTATGTTCTTGGGTTGTCTTGCTATCCGAAATAAATACTGTTTCCTGCTTCAGGTTTAAAGGTCATTTTTAAGTATCATTGATTCAGTGCATTCAGTATCACATTTTAATGCTTTTGATAGGCGTTTTTCACTTGCCACCACGCCTCGCTCACCTCACCTCCCTGCCCTTCCCTTGT
>JAAGNO010008095.1:13300-37494 GCA_033439905.1 Ceryle rudis
ACAGGAACGTGTCCAGGTGGGTTTTGAATGTCTCCAGAGAAGGAGACTCCACAACATCTCTGGACAGCCTGTTCCAGTGCTCTGTCACCCTCACCATGAAAAAGTTTGTCCTTATGTTTACCCAAAACCTCCCATGCTCCATCTTGTACCCATTACCCCTTGTCCTATCACTGGATGTCACTGAGAAGAGCCTGGCTCCATCCTCCTGACACTTACCCTTTACATATTTATAGACATTAATGAGGTCACCGCTCAGTCTATTTTTCTCAAGGCTATAAAGACATAGCTCTCTCAGCATCTCCTCATAAGGGAGATGCTCCACTCCCTTAATAATCATGTTGGCCCTGCACTGGATTCTCTCCAGTAGCTCCATCTTTCTTGAAAGAAAAGGTGCCCAGAACTGGATACAGTACTCCAGGTGGGGCCTCACCAGTGCAGAGTAGAGGGGGAGGATAACCTCCTTCAACCTGTTGGCCATGCTCTTCTTAATGCATCCCAGGATGCCACTGGTCTTCTTGGCCACGAGGGTACATTGTTGGTTCATGGTCATCCTCTTGTCCACCGTGATTCCTAGATCTTTTTCCCTAGACCTGCTCTCCAACAGATCAGCCCCCAACCTGTACTGATACTTGGGGTTGTTCTTCCCCAGATGCATTACTTTACACTTGCTTTTGATGAGCTTCATTAAATTTCTCCCTGCCCAGCTTTCCAGCCTGTCCAGGTCATGCTGGATAGCAGCACAGCCTTCTGGTGTGTCAGCCACTCCTCCCAGTTTTGCATCATCAGCAAACTTGCTGAGGGCACACTCTATCCCTCCATCCAGGTCATTGATGAATATATTGAACAGCACTGGACCCAGGACTGACCTCTGGGGAACACCACTACACACAGGCCTCCAACTAGGCTCTGCTCCACTGACAACAACTCTCTGGGGTCTGTTCTTCAGCTAGTTTCCAGTCCATCTCACCACACAACTATCCAAGCCGCACTTCTTAAGCTTGGCTGTGAGGATATCATGGGAGACAGTATAGAAAGCTTTGCTGAAGTCAAGATATACCACATCCACTGCCCTCCCCTCACCTACTCATCTAGTTGTGCCATCATAAAGGCTATCTGGTCAAGCATGACTTCCCTTTGTTGAATCCATGGTGACTACTCATGATAAGCCTCCTTTCCTCAAGATGCTTTGAGATAGTGGCAAGAACAAGCTGTTCCATCACCTTTCCAGGAATGGAGGTGAGGCTGACTGGCCTATAGTTACCCAGGTCGTCCCTCTTGCCCTTTCTGAAGATTGGGATGACACTGGCATCCCTCCAGTCCTCTGGCACCTCTCCTGTTCTCCAGGACCTCTCAAAGATTATGGAGAGCGGCCTAGCAATGACCTCTGCCATCTCCCTCAGCACTCGTGGGTGCATCCCATTGGGGCCCATGGACTTGTGGATGTTCCATTTGCTTAAATGCTCTCTAACCCAATCCTCTTCAACTGAGACAAAATCTTTCTCCAGACTTCCTCTGTGGTCTTATAGGACTGGAATCCCTGGTAGCTGGCCTTAGCAGTAAAGACCGAGGCAAAGGTGGCATACAGTAACGCTGCCTTCTCTCTATCCTCGGTCACCAGAGCACCTACTTCATTCAGCAGGGGGCCCACATTTCCTCTAGACTTCCTTTTACCTACAGCATACTTGAAAAAGCCTTTCTTGTTGTCCTTGACCTCCCTTGACAGGTTTAGTTCTAAGGAGGCCTTAGCTTTCCTTGTTGTATCCCTGCTTCCTCTGACAACCTCTCTGTGTTTTTCCCAAGTGGTCAGCCCCTCCTTCCATATTCTGTATACTCCCTTCTTCCACTTAAGTCTATTCATTAGCTCCCTGCCCAATCATGCAGGTCTCCTCGCTCTCTTAGCCCACGCCACTGACACCTGCCATCTGTGCCCAGTGCAGCAGTTAAGTGCCAGAAGAGAGGTACAAGACAGGCTACACATGAGTAGATTGCATTATGGATAAATGTTCATGTGCATCTTACTCACTCTTCATCTCCAAGGGAAAAGCTGTGTGACAATAAGAGTGCATAAACATCTTGCATGTATTAATGTTTCCTGTGTTCTTTTGAGAAAGAATAATAATGGAACACATTTTTAAATCAGTCCTTGTCTTATCCCCTTTAACTACCCAGTCTTTGCACTTCTCCTCTTTTAATAAAAACTTGTCTGTTTGTCTTTTTGTTGATAACTCTCGTGTCCCCTCTTTGGTTATTCAGTAGAATTTGATACATACCAAAAATAATTGGTTTTGAAATAGTTAAATGTTTTTCCTTTTATCGGAAAATGTAAATATACTCAGTCTTTTGAATGTAGAGATTCTGTCTTCTTTTCATCTGAAATGCCAGTGAAGCAAAGGAATGTTTTTATTTTGTCTTCTCCACTCAATCACCTAATTTGGGGTTTATCAGAATAATTTGGCAATGAAGCCACTAAGAAGGAACATCAGTAATTGGACTGAACTGTACCTCTGGACTGTGCTCCTGTCCTCTCACTTTGTTCTCCTTTGTTGTTACCCAGTTTAGTGTCTTCCACTGGCTTATATCCATTTCCTCTTACCTTTTTTGTCCTCTTCACTATTTTCCATTTTTATCTTTCTTTGCATTGACTTGTCCCTTAGTCTAGTTTCACCTTGTGAACCTCTCTGTCTCCATTGGACTATTGGTTGTTTTTCTTATCTCATTGAAATGAGAAGTGTGGTACTTCCAAGTATGTGTTGCAGCCTTCTTACTGTGCCAACTCAAAAAAACCTCTTGGGACTGGCAGAGTGAACAGAGCTTTGTATCATCACCTCCATTTCTTTTTAAGAAGTAGGAACTAGAACTTGTGATAACTTTTTTTCCCAAACTTCCCCAGAGATGTCATTACAGCCTTCTGGTGGGATTCATAGGAAATTTCTGAGCAATGTTCATATGTAAAAGGCCTGACTTGCTCTTTGGACAGATGTGTCCTGAATAACTTCCTTTGTCTTTCAGTAGATCTGGTTTTGTACCAAACATCTTTCCTAATGCCATCTTCTGTATATTTTGTCACTGCGTCTTTATGAATGTCCTTTTGAAATGGAAATGAAGCTGACCTGGAGGACACATTGTTGTTGATCAATAAAATACTTTAAAATTGATACTTTAATACTGAAGTAAATATGTCTAATTTGGCTTCAGTTTGTGTTCTGTGAAACCTCAGTGGTCGCTTCTCCAAAAAACTGATGGCAATAATACTCACTTTCGCTTTTTAGATAGCTATTGTTTTGTTCACTTTATCACCTGAATGCTGAGTGATTAAATGATCAAAAAATATATTTACTAAAATCTGCATGTGTGTGCTTCCTCAAGTCCATTCATATATTAATTTAGTTATCCTTTGTGAAACCTGATTAAATTTAATTATTGAGGGATTTCCAATGAATATGCTTTTGTGCAAAATGAGTTTTGTCTTTTTTACTGTATAAGCCCTTGTATCTGGTTATCCCATCCTCCTGCAGATGAAGTTGAAATTATGTCTCTTACAAAAAATAATGACAGTACTGCAGTTGACTGATCTGTGTCTGATTAATGTGAAACCCCAAAAAGGAGGCAGAGGGAGTGACAAGTTCTCAGTCCATACTGCACCAGATGATTCCACTGTGAAACAGCATATTAATTTACATTTGTCCTTACTAACTTGTAGTGAGCTGTAAAAACAGCATGTTGCTATTTAACTGATCTGAGAGGCCAGTGTTAGCCTCATGTTTTCCGATATTTTCTTCACAGTTCCTGAAGAGAATTATGCCTGTGAAGGAAGTGTTTAATCCTGCCATCAACCTTGCATCATCCTGTATCTAAGCATCTGTTTTATACTTTAATGCGTTCATTTTATCCTTTACTGTCTTCTTCCCTTTTATGTATTTGTAGAAAGCCTTATTATTCTTCACTATATTGCTTGCTGTCCCCTCTGATACTCTGCTTTTCTCCTGTGTAATTTTCTTTTTTTACTCAGTCTAGCTCCCAACATGTATTTTTCCTTTAAATCATTTCTTCTTGATGGTTTTAGTTGCATCTACACCGCATTTTTCATCAATATTTCTTCTGTTGCCTCTTTACTTTTGCCATTTAGTCATCTTGGGATTTTTGTCTCCTTAAAAAGGATGCTGTTCCATTAGACATTTGTTAGTACATCTTTGAAACAAGTCAATTCTTTTTCCACGCATTGTTCCTTTAAAGTTAATTCTTGACTTCGGTCACCTACTATTTCTTTTGTCCTTAGAAACTTGTCATTTTAAAATGTCTCACTGGTTTGTTACCCTTTACATTCTTCTTCTCTTGAATTACGATGTAAGAATTGAATGTTTTCTATAGAGTTATGGTTTTTTTCCTTAATTTGTGGGGCAGCTGGGCAATGCAAGGGCAATTCTGTAGTCTGAGTAAGTTCAGTGCAAATGTGGGAAGAGTGGAGACTAACAAAGGAGACTTGTCTGCCTTCCAGTTCTTAGTCTGTCCTGGACCATTTTGGCCTTTACTGTGATGTGAAGGGTTAGTTTATGCTGGCCTCTGGCCGTCCATGACAACACTTACATTTCCTGAACCACCCCTCCCATGCTTGAGGCTTTCAAGATCATGGTACAGTAGTACCATGAGCTAATTCTGCAACATTTGTGGAAATGCCTTTTATGCATAGGGAATTTCCAGTTAAACTTCTAGATCCAGTTACACTGCTTTTACGTCTTTTAAGCTGGAGTGATGCTTACTTAATTTAGAATTGATTTTCATTTACATTTTCTACACTGCCTACTGTACTGGAACTGTGATTGAGGAGTTTAAATGCTGCAATAATATAAACAGAAATGGGATCATGACAAGATGTAAGATTTGGGCAAGCAACTTTGATTTGTATGCTATTTTTTACTTGGGTTTGCTGATGAATAACTCAGGAGAAAACTGTCACCAAAATGGCATTACAAAAAAATAAGTTCCCCTACTCTGTTATCCTTATCAGGTGAATTAAACTTATCCTTGATGTTTCTCTACTGTAATCAACAGAGTTGTTGTATTACCAGCTTTTTCAGAAAAGAAAAAAAGTACTACTGTAAGGAAAGTGTGTTTTGGGTTTTTTTCAGTGAAATACATTTCTTCTGAAAACATTTTCTTAATATGTACGGTTTTGATAATGCACCATACGGTTACCATAAAATATTTTTCTGTTTATCTGTACCTGAATTTGTGTTATGTTATAGTATATCCTCTGAAGTGATTTACTGTAGGATACTGGAAAAACAATTGTTGTAAGTTTAAGATGCAGTTCACCTGTAATATGCTAATGTTATGTCAATAGTCCATTATTCTACATTACTTACAGATCAATAAAAAAGTTATACCATACATTTTACAGACCAATAGAAAATTTAGTCTACTAAATGCTTAAAATAGTATTAACTAATATAGTATTTTGTGTAATGAGTACTTGCTGTAGATACACAGATATGAACTTGGCTTGTCACTAAAGTGCATCTCTTTGTGCTTTGCAGATTGTGATCCCTTTGAATCTTCGTAGTGAAACCAGTGTAGGGTTAATTACTCTTAAAAACACAGATCTTACTCTAAATCTTATTTCTCATCTTAGGGCATCATGAAGTTCGTATTGTTGATATTTCCTATTTTGAAAGACAGGTCAGTGAGAATTTGATTTAAAATGTACATGTGTTTGTTTTGATAGAGAGCAGAGGCTCGACATAAGTGCCACTTTTTGATTTGAGGAAGACTCTGAGGGTGACCTGACTGTTCAACAAAAAGCATATGTCCAATGTCAGAGCTGAAAGATCTGGATCAATTACTGTGTTTTACTAGCCATGCAGAAGTAGATGGAGCTTTTTAGTCAGTCACTGGTATTATTCTTCCTGAATCATCATATTTGAATTTGATGTTGCTTTTGGGGGACACTAAGGTCAAATTATACCCATAACTTCCGCCTGTCTGAGATTCTGTGGTGCCATGTTCTCTGTTCACATCTTTCACATGCCTCTGTGGGCCTTTTTGTTCCTTGACGAGCCATACTCGAGCAGTGGATACTTAGAAGAATTTCTTGAGTTCGATATCATTATTAGTTTTACCCCAGTAAGACAACTCATCCAGAGTAGCAGTTAAAACATTTGAGATTTAAACATTTTACTGTACAAAAAAGGAGCCTCCTCTCATGCATTACGTGAACGAAGCCTGTATCTTAGAAAGCCAACTCCTTCTCTCCCTGTTGCCCAGATCAGAAAATGTTTCTTCTGGAAGTGTAGAAATTATGCTATCCTCATCAGGAGGTTTGTTTACTACATCATGGATCTTGGAGACAGGTTTTTGGGCTACAAAGAAACACCTTCGCTGGTAGATAGCTGAAAGTATTATATACCTTTTCATTCCATTATAAATCTTCATACACCTCATGAAGCCATTGTTTTACTCCTAAGGAAGCTATTCTTGGAATCACAGATTGACTCAGGTTGGAAGGGACCACTGGCCTTCTTCTTGTCTAATCCTTCTGTTCAAGCTGGGCCAACTAGACCAGATTGTCTGGGACCATGCCCAGGAAGAAAAAATCCAAATATTATACAAGATTTAACCCAGCTTTGTATCACATGAACTAAGTTGTGTTAGGAGGGCAAAAATAACCATTTGGAACAAGCTACCTTAGAACTCTTAGAAGTCTCTGTAGTAATAAGGCTTCAGTGCTTTATAATAGTGCAGCTCTGTCTTGGTACGCCATGTGATAGCCTCGCAGCTGATGGATATCAGCAGTAGCAAGTAGTTTTCAAAATAAGAATCTTTCTTAATGATATGGGAGTTTCCTTGGTTCAACAAGTTTCACAGCATTGCTTTTCAAATCCATGACTACTTTCTGTCTGTCAAAATCCATTTTCTACTTGCCATCACTTCAACAAGACTGATTTCTGACCTAGGCAGCTATCAATGCAGGAATCTTTCTTTTTGTTATTATGATGATAAAATGTTTCTTTACCTGATTTTTTTTTTTTAATTTTCATTTTTATGTTTTCTTGTTTAAATTTTTCCTTGTAAGCATGTAGAACTTCTTCCAGAATGGTCTTGTATAAAACCTTTGTCCTGTATCATAATCTGGCTTTTTAGAACTATTCAAGATGGGTTTCTTGCTGGTTTGCATATACCTAAAAGTTTATTTGGTTTAGTGAAGCATGAAATAGCGGTAGTCATCTATTTTATGTACGTTAATGACATTTGGCATTATAGAAGTAAGTAATCCTGATTGACTCCCCATTCTTGGAGCGAGTATCTTCATAGAAAGAACTGTATCAATCAAGAGTGTTTTCTTGCAATTGCTGTCCTTGAATTTTTATTCCAAAATAGCTGAATGTGTAGACAAGTTCTCAGTTTAAAAGTTGGTCTTTGTGCTGTTATCCATAACACACTCCTAAAGTGTTTATGTGTCTGGGGGTCATAACTTATAGGGGCTAGATAGCTGAGATGGTGAAGTACATAAGACATCTGTTAAATCAGATGGAAAGAATATAAAACTATTTTCAATGGCAGCAGCCTGGGCAAATAGGTCCACTGCTCTGTAAAGGAGATTCTTCCTCTGTAAAAGAGTGCTTTATCAAGCACTACAGCATAGTGTTCTTGTTCAGTGCTGATGAATTCTTTGCAGAAATACACTGCCTTATGTTGAAGAAGTTTATTCCTTTTATTTCTTTTTTTATGAGGAAGAGGGAGTGCCCCCTTTTCTTCTTATAACATCTTTAGAAACAAAACAAAACAAACACCAGTGTCCGTTGCTGTTAATGGCTGAGAGTTACTTCACATCCATCACAAGATGCAAAAATGTGACAAGCAACTAATCATTCCTTCTTATTTCTGAGCCTCGTTGTAGATAATCTAACCTGGACTGCAATGAGTGTTAACTGATGTATGTAGTTTTTGTCTTGGAATAAACCAGCAATAAGTAATGGAATATCATAAAATTCTAAAAGGTAAGAGTAAAAATCCTCCTCCTGTTGTCCAGAGTATGCATTTCCTAAGTTTTTGTGTGTGCTGCAAAAGCCTAGCCTTTTCCTAGGTTTATTCAGAAGAAGAAAAGTTGAGCCTTAGATGGTTAAATGTACCTTTAAAAATATTTTTAAGTTATAATTTGTTTTGTGTTATCTTGCAGTTTCTCAAAGGAACAGGTAGTAGCCAGTGTAAATCAGACTGGCTCTACTGAAATCAGAAGAACTGCATCAATTTACAAAATCTAAGAAACTCTCTAAAATATGCATTTAAATTATTCTTGTTTAGTATTTCACCCTGCTTTGTAAAAGACTATAAAAACCTTATATTCTGGCTTGGACTCTGGTTCAGTTTGTGTGGTTTTGCTATTTGTAAAACTATCAGAATTTCTTGAGGTGTGAAAAGCAAGATACCAATTTGATCTGCGTAGAATTTAAAATCTCTTACCTCCATTGAGAAGAATTAATTTTCCATCTCTGGAAACTTTATTCCTGTCCTGGTATTTCTCACAGCATCAGATTTTTTAAATGGATATTGCTTTCTTTGTTCAAGAAAATTTCAGATTTTTTATTAAATGCAATTAAAAATACTTTTGTGATAACTAAGATCTTCTGTATTTTGATCTGACTATATACTAAGCAAATGACACCCTTAGAGAAGGTATGCCAGATGAAGGCAGGTATCTGCTTTTTTGAGAGTAGCTGGTTAGGAAAATCTCTGGATACCAAAGAGGACACATTCATTAAGACTTTGACTAACTTCAGGAAACAATACTTGAAAGCTGATGGGTGACAGCAGCAACAGTGAAGCTCAAGTCCCATCATCTCATTTGTAAACCACTGTCTATAATGACTTTAATGTACATATAGACCAGTTTGACATTTTTCAGATATTCTTGTACCCATGACCCAGTTATACTTAATTTTCACTAATGAAAACTTTGCTTAATAATTTGAATTTGAAACTAAAGCATTGGCATTCCTAATTTTAACACGTTGATTGGTTTGGGTTGTATGATTGCTTTGTGGGAAAGGAGGTTTTACAATCATATTCCTGTTTGGATTTAATTTGTATGGTAAGTTAAGTATGAGATATATGGTGTGCAATGTGCAGAATGTTTTATTTACTCTTCCAAAGACTAAGACTACAGACAACATCTGAATTTGATCTTTGGAAACCAAGTTCAGAAAATATGACATAATTTTATACTAATTGTCTCCCTTAATTGCACCTTCCATCTGCTTGTTTGCTAATTCTATACTTCAGTCATTACAGTATTTATTACTTGATTTCTGGTTGCATTTCACTTTCTAGTGATGTACTTACTCTAGTGATGTAATATCTTTGTTTTGGTATACTTATATATGATCAGTGTCCAATTCCTGTGAAGACATACACAGCTAAATTTTTTTGATTTCTAGCTTGCCCCCCAAAAAAACTGAAAAAAGGTATTTTCTTCTGTGTTCAAGAATCAATAGGAAAGACATAATTATTTAGCATTTCCATGTGGACAAGGTATGACTTGTTCATTCAGTCTGTTGATGTGTTTTACTTCCTGCAGTGCCAAAGTGGCACTTCAGAGCTAGAAGTCATAAGATGACATAACAGACAGGTTCTGTTTGTTCATAAGAAATGTCTTTCAGAATTATTTGTAACAAAAGAAAAATGTGATGTCTTAGCTATATCAAATACATGCTGTATTTCTAAAACTACAGCTATAGACAGATGTCTTCTGGCTCTGGCTCATGTAGCTGATGGAAAAAAAAATGTATGAATATTACTACATTTAGTTCAAGTAAAATTATCCAGGTTTAAGTTAATTTGGCTGTTAGGATTGGAAGAGATTGCAGCATATGAGTTAGAGGACTTCAGCCTAGGGAGACAGGCTTTGTGATCTTAATATGCCCAATGTCATGATGAAAATGGAAGTCTAGCTGGAGTTGCCAAACTGAAAGCTGTGAAGAGTGCAGCTTACTCTTTGTTTGTGATAACCTAGTCAAGTATGTCACTCTGATTGTTTTAATTTATAAATGCAACCAATAAGAGTTTATCTGTGAGATAATGCTTGCTTGCCAGATGAACAGAATAATTGGTGAACATATTGGTATGGAAAAATGTGGAATGAGAGGAGGGGTTGTATTCTTGATGTGAAGATGGCACAACACTGGAAGAACATGTTTGTCAAGGGAAAAATACAGACAGAAAGCCTAGAAAGTTTTAATTACAACCCATAGAAAGTGCATAATGCATGTGGAAAACTTCATCAGTGTAACAAAATGGGTTCTTTGCTAATTGTGAAATTATTTATCCCATGCCTATAATGTATGTAATGCAATATTGGCCAAATTTGCCTCACAGATAGCATTCACTTTTCAAAGATACCTGGGTATATTTGAGGAAAGAATTGAGCCCCAATTTTTTTTTTGTTGTTTTTTTTTTTTTTTTGGGGGGGGGGGGTTTGTTGGGGGTTTTTTTGTTTTGTTTCTTTTTAATTTCATAAACCTCTTTTATAGATTAATCTGGTGAGTCAGGTGAGGCAAGTGAAAGGCTAATTACACTTCAGTGTGTTGGTTTCAGAACAACTCTACTTGTTGTATTGTTCAGTCATCTTACACAGAATACCTTTTTTGTAAACTTATCAACAGTTACCTAGTGTTATGTATCACACTTCTTATTACTTAGCAGAAAATTATTTTAAATTGCCTCTTGATTTGTTCAGTGTTGTAAACTTTCTGGACGTGTGTTTTAATCTTTGCTTCTCAGTTTCCTAGCAACAAAGTAGGGTGGATAAGGCGTTTTTTTTTTTCTCCTCCTTAGCCACATCTGTCTATACTGGTTGCCCTTGGCAAGAAGAGTTCCCTTTGTTCTTTGAGCAAAATTTAGGAACATGATTTCTTCCTTGAGATTTCTAGGCACCTGCCACTTCCTCTGAAAGCAGATACAGTCTCCCAATTGTTACTTAGAGGAGAGCTTTCTGTATTACCTATGCTTTAGCTTCACCTTTACCATTGTAAAAAAATGGTTTTCTCCCTCATAGGTGTCATGTGTCCTCCCACACCCTTTCTGTGTTCCGCTGGTAATGCAGATGCATTCTGTACTAAATCAAGCATAAGGTGCATAGGTTTTCATCTGTGTTAGTAAACCAATAGGTCTTTCATATACCATATGCCTTCCGTCACTTTTGCATGGGATGTGGGGCCTTCAGCTGGAGGTGGCAGGTAAATTAATCTTAAAAGAATAAAAGGGTGAGACCACAAAAAAGGTTAAAATGTAAAAAGGCTTCTTGCAGATAGCCTATTGGACATGAGGTTGATGGAAGGTGAGAATAAAGCACATTAATTAGTGGCTAATAAGTAAAGCACTGCCTTGATAGATAGGAACTCTGAGACTGCATCAAACTACCCTCACAAAATCTGTTACAAAGGGACTAATTTACAAGGCTGTACACAGTAACAAAGTATTTATGTAATTACTGTTGAGAAAAGTCCCTTGTTCTTTTCTGCTGTCACTGACAGTAGTATTTCATAACGTTTCAGGAAGAATTGGTTTAGTTTTGTTTATTCACAGCAAATTTTTTTGCTCTTTGGTGATATGACATTCATGGTCCTTTTCTGCTGTCAGCAATTAGGAGATGGTCTCAACTGAGCAAAAAGGCTTTGTGACATAGGAATATTTGCCTGGTATGTTCCTGTGTGAGCCATGGGTTTGGTTACACTCTGAAAAAAAGGCATGGGTTTTGTTAGAATGACAGGCAGGCAGCAGAAGCAAAGTTTAACCCAAATCCTTTTGTAGATATTGGAAAGCCATAAGCCTTGAGATGACACTAGCACATTCAGTGTGCTGTGTGATCTGGGACTCTTGTTTCTTGTATCACTGTGTGAATGTGTGTACAGTGTAAACATTTTATGAAGTGCAGTTTCTGATCCATCTGTCTGTCTGGGCAACAATGTCCCTTGATACTAAAAAGAACGGCAATCAGGACAGAATTGGTCAATGTGGCATGTCTAATGGTGGGAAGATATTTGAAGGACTCACTGTAGACACAATAGGCTCTCTAAATAGCCTCTTTGCACCCAGAGTCTTATTGCAAACAGGTTCATTAAGGAGAGACATTCTGACACACAGCATCACAGTAATGAAAGTAGCTCTGTTTTTCTAATATTGTGTCTTGCCACTTCACTTATGCTGCTGGTACAAGATTTCCCTTGTGTTGTTGTATATTTCTCTAGAAAAAGAATCAGTCTTCATAGAATATACAATTATTTTGTACAGGAATATATAACTCATACCTAAGAATCTGTCCTTCCTGTTTATGTGCACTAGTGCAAAAATAATTGGCAATCACATCTTCAAAACCAAAAATGCTTTCACCTTTGATTTGAAAGACTTATATATGTTAAAATTGCTATAACACAAATATATATACAGTTGTAATATACTTTCATGAATATATGAAGTGAGATAAAATTTTGTTCATGACCAAATATAAAATGAATTATTAGTAATTTTTTTTCCCATGAGGTACCTTGGTTTGTTTTGCTTCTTTTCTCTTTTTCTTTAGGCACTGAAGTTTAAGTTCATAGAGAGTAAAATCAAAAGGTTATAGTTTATCCTACTTTACATATAACTGGTGTGTGACTTAAGCTTGGATTGGCTTAATGTATACTTTGAACATTATGACCATGGGGGGAAGAAAGGTAATATTGGTTTAAAAGTGGATATGGAAAATTTAATGTGCTCAAGTGGGAACAATGGCATATTAAAAAAAAAAAATAAAATTCATGACACAGATCTAATAATTCACTTGCCCCTGTAGGAATGGGGTATCGGCTCCGATGCTGCTTGGTAGTTTATTTTTATATACGCCCCTGGTCCCTGCTGTATATCCTTCGTATGGGTTCCAGAGAAAAGAAAGAAAATAACCAGTAGGGAAATCAGCTTAGAAAGCTTTCATTAAATACATTGTGTTTCATATCATGTCGTTCACAAAATCTCCAAGAAAGATAGAAAGTGTTATCAGACTGCATGCGTAAAATACTATATTTGAATACTATAATTTGCTGTAAGATTAAGGACCAAGGGTATAGACATTCGTTATTTCATTATTCACTTATGCTTGATGGATAATGCTTCAGGGGTTCTTTTCATTTTTACTTCCCTTGCACAGATACGCAGTTTTAACTTTTTCTTTAATGCTACAGAAAACATTTCCATTCCCCTAAGTTTTACTGTCCTGCTTGTTGGCTTTTTAGTAGCATGATTATTATTCTTTTGGAGAGGTTTTATATTGCTTTTAAGCTTGGGTTTGGTTTTGTTGTTATTGTTGTTGTTTTTTCGACAGGCATATACATTAATTTACAAGTAGGTAAACTGTACTGATTATAAAAGAAATTTAAAATTATTTTTGGTAGAAATTGAGAAATAGTCCATCCCACTTGTCATCACAAGAAATTATTTGTTTTATCTCAAGGCAATAAAATTGTAATTATTTTTGTGAGTTTGTATTGAAAAACAGGGTTTCAGTGGCTTCAAAAATCTGTCACCATTTTTTTGACTATTCATGAAGCACAGCTTGGTGAGGCCAAATTTGAGCCTTCTGCATATTAAAAAAAAATCCTTAAATAACAATAAGCAAGCCTAGTTTACTGAGTACATTATGAATTTATTTATTTATTTGTTTTCCTGTTATCAAGGTCAGGGCTGTCCACTAGACCTATAACAGGTGCTCTGTTAACCCCTCTCCCTCCCCAAAGGGGAAGAGAAAGGGAATAAGGGAGAGAGACTTAGTGATTAGAAAAGTAAGACAGAACAGCTTTAATGAACATAATAATAAAATGGAATATATACAAAACCAGTGTTGAACCCAATCCCCCTAGATGGCAATTACATCACTGTCAACTCCGATGCTGTGGAGCAGCCACTGGGGATGTCCCAGACTGGACTCAGTGGTCAATAGGAATCAGATTCAGGAGATGGATTCTGATACTGGATTTAGGAGCATACAGATTGGGATTGTAGTGCTGGTTTTCAATTCTTAGGGAAGTAAGGAGGGAGGTGTGTAGAACTACCTCCTGGGACTTCCAGAAGGCAGGCTTTGACATGTTTAGGTGATTAGTCGATGATGTCCCTGGGATATAGCCCTCAAGGACAAAGGAGTCTAGGAAGGCTGGACATCCCTCAAGAAGGAAATCCTCAAGTAAAAGGAACTACCTGTCCCTGTGTACCGTAAAATGAGCTGGCTCAGTAGGAGACTGGCCTGGCTAAACGGAGAGCTTTGGGCAGAACTCAGGAAGAAAAGGAAAGTCTAACGGCTATGGAAGAAGGGGTGGGCAACTCAGGAAGAGTACAAGGGTGTTGCAAGGTTATGTAGGGAGAAATTTAGAAAGGCTAAAGCTCAGCTAGAACTTAATCTGGCCTGCATCATTAAAGATAGTAAAAAGTGTTTCTATAAATATGCTAACAGTAAAAGAAGAGCTAAGGAGAATCTCTACTCTCTGCTGGATGAGGGAGGAAATGTTGTGACCAAGGACAAGGAAAAGGCTGAGCTGCTGAGTCCACTTTGCCTCAGTTTTTTTCAGCAATGCCAGTCACTACCCAAGGGTTCCCTGAATTGGAAGATGGGGATCAGGAGCAGAATGCAGCCCCCATAATCTGGGAGGAAATGATCAGTGACCTATTGTGCCACATAGATGCATGGATGCAAGCTGCTCCAGGGGAGGTTTAAGCTGGATATTAGGAAACATTTCTTGACTGAAATGGTTATCAAACATTGGAATGGTCTGCCCAGGGCAGTGGTGGAGTCACCATCCGTGGAGACATTTAAATGGTATGTGGACCTGGTGCTCAGGGACATGATTTAGTGGTGAGCTTGCAGTGTTGGCTTGAAGATTGGATTAGATGATCTTGAAGGTCTTTTCCAACCAAAGACATTCTGTGATTCTGTGAAGGCAGAATGGACAGAGTCCTCCCTGGATGCTGGCCATTGAAGAAGAGCTTGACCCTTGTGAACCTTCAGCTTTATGCCAAATATGATGTACATGGGATGGAATCCCTTGCTGGTCAGTTTGGGGTCACCTGTCCTGTCCGTTTCTCTCCGCAGGTGCAGCCTTTCACTTTCTGCACCCCTCCAGCGTGGTACACAAGATCCAGCAGTGACCTTGGTCTGCACACCAATCCCTGGTACTAACTCTAATCATCAGGCGTTATCACTGCCAGAAGCAGACACAGTCTGCAAAAATATGCCATTAACTTCAGAAAGTGCAGTTAGAAAAGACTGAGCTGGAAACTAAAATCACTGAACAGAGTTAGTTCTGTTCTCACTCAAACCAGGACATATTAGATTTTAAATTGTGCATTTTCTTACATGGAGTTAATGGATGTAGAAATTCACTGCATTTGCACAAATGGTAATTTTTGTGGAGGGCCTAAAAATGGCTTGGAGTAGTGGTGGTGTTACTAACAATGAGCCTCCTACACTTTCCCTTATTTTTATCCATTCTTTTCCTTATCTACTTATATATAAGTAGCTTGCTTTCGTCTTATTTTGCCTTATATACTATTGATCGGTGGTTCTAATATACAGGGAGTAGCACAAACTACAATGTTTGTCATTTCGAAGACCACAGGTTCAAACTCCACCTAATTCATAGCAAGAAAGGGGTGGTTGGTCTGCCTGTTAGATCTTCCCTGGCTGGGTAGTATTGACTGCCATGTAAGTTACAATTCTCCAACAGTATAACATTGTATGAATTTCTTTGGACTTTTTGCATTGGATAGTGCTATGGAAAGAAAAAAATAGGACACAGCAGCTGTGGAAGATGTTTTATATTTTCTTAGCTGTCCTGGGCCAGAACATTGGTACCTCTTGAGGAATAACTGTGACAGGTGAAAACAGAAGTAGTCTCTTCATGCCTCCAGAATTTGTTCCCTAGCAGCAGCAGTAGTAGTACCAGTGAATTCTGTTTCACCATGTGTTTGCCATCGCTTTACACCATTGCAATGGAAACAATGCCATAAAAATTACTGGGTTTGTATGAACATGTAGTGCTGTATATCCTAGTTGGAATGATGTAGACCTTTTTTTTTTTCTTCCTTCCTAACAGAATTGTGTGTTTTAACTTGATCTTTCACTGTATGAACAACATGATCTTTAAGAAGGCTTTTTAAATAAAGTTTGGGTTTTGCTCCAAAATTGTTATTCAAATCTACAAGTCAATTCACTTAGCAGGCCTACTGGATGTACTCAGAAACAGCTGTCTTTAGCAACCTGTGTGGGTGTTCAAAGCCAGCAGGATGTGACTGAGCTGGAATCATGAAATCAGAGAGTGGTTGATTTTGGCATGGACTTCTGGAAGTCATCTCACATAACACCTGTCTTCAGGCAGGGTCACCTAGATCCAGGATTCTTCTGTATATTTCCTTTCAGTGTTTGAGATTTTCCAGGAGCTACTTGTTTATCCATGCATTTTTGCCTGACTTCCTGCTCATTGGGATGGACTACTCTTAAGTTTGCACTGACTTTCCTGGACCTCTATTATCTTCAGCCCTTATACCATGGCATTCTTTCAGGCAAACTCCCGAAAAGGCCAAAGACTACACTCCTTAGGTTCAGGACTGCTAGCTTGCATTGTGCTTGCTCCTACCTTTCAGGATCCTTAATTCCACCATCTCACAGTCACTGCAGCCAAGACTGCCTTCAACTTTCACTGCCCCAGTGAGCCTCTCCTTGTTTGTGACTATGAGGTCCATCAGAACATCTTTCCTTATTGGCTTCTCTGTCACTTGCGTCGGGAAGTTGTCATCAGTGCTTACCAGGGATCTCCAGAACTGCTCACACGCTGCACATTTGTTCCTTCAGGAGTTATCTGGGAGACTGGTGTTGCACGAGGACCACGGCTTGTGAAAATGAGGCTCCTTCAAGCTGTTTGTAGAAGTCCTCATGCACTCGTTCTTCCTTGTCAGACAGCCCATAGACACCTACTACAATGTCACCTATACTGGTCTGTACTAGTCATATTACCTAGTCACTAGCACCTTTCAGGGAGGGCTGACAGCCTTGCAGATCACTTAAGGGGTAGTCTTTTCCTTTGCAGCATGCTGGCAGTCTTTTGGAGAGTTAACTTATACCAGTCTTATACCACATAGTTGTTGCTTTCAGACAAGTCACTGGAAGGCAGAGGGTGATTCGCACGTTAGAGGGCAAGTATGATATTTTAATTAGTTTATAGCTGTCATTTTAGACTGTTTTTTCAATATCCAGGATATAACATAACTGCTAGCTACGGTTAGCTTTTTTGTCCATCCTGCTTTCTCTTCCCCTACTTGCTTCTTCCCAATTCCTCTCTTCCCCTTATCCCGATTTTCTTCTGCTTCCCACTGCACTTCCTTTCCCCTTTTTCCCTGTTGTTTTCTATCTGGTCTTAGGTTGTAAGGTCTTTGGTAACAGTGTTCATGTAGTGATTAGTACAGAGTACTGCTCACATCTTTGATTTTGGGTGCTTGATTTAGGCACTACTCTATTACAGCATCAGAAGAACACCAATGTGAACATCTGCTTTTTGTATTCTGCCTTTCAGCCTGATTTAGAGAATACAGGGTTTTAGCTATGTAGGCTGGGACTAGACTTTTAAAGAACTATTGAAGAATTCTCTATATTGGATTTTTTCCACATCTTTTCACATTTTTTATTCCAAATACTTCAGTTTCCTTCCAATCTTTAATATTACTATTAGTAGTCAAGACATTCTGAAGGTGTGTGCATAAAGGGTGTCAGTGGGAGTCAGTTAGTGATTGACCATTGGAACAACGAAGTAAGTAGTTATTCCTTTAACAAATTCTTTATTTGACAGAGTGTTGACTGCTACTTCCTTAACACCAGGAGACCTGTTAAATTATACTGGAAAGAGCTGAGCATGAGGGATATAATATCTCAATTTCCCCCTACATTTATCTGCTTTGGAGAACTCAACTAAGATTTTGTTTGTTTGTGTGTTTGTTGTATGTGGGGTTTGTTTTGTTTTAATTTTTGATAATTTGTTTGGTTTTGGTTGGGTTTTTTTTTCCTGTGTGTGTGTGGGTTTTTTAATTTTATTTTTGTTTGTTGGTTTGTTTTTCATTTGTTTGTTTTTTGTTTGTTATGTTCATGTTTGTAACTGTGCATGTATGAGAAGACACTGTTGTACTTTTACTTCACCTGTACTTTAGAGGTTCTATCCCAAAGTGGTAACATTAAATGCTGCATCTTATGCTATGTTTTTTCCTTTCTTCTTCTGGTTGCTGTTTGCTGTGTGCTGTATATTTTAGGTCATGTTTTCGCAGTGTCTTACAAAATCTGGGGATGGTCTGTGACTGAGAGAAGAAGACACCTCTGGTTTGTAAAATAAACTTAAGCTCTTCAGCAGGTGCAAGAGCCCTCAGTGCTCCAAGGGGAAGTTTATGAAAAGTTGAAAGAAATTAACCTCAATTAAGAGGAATATTGATTGATTGTTACAGAGTTAAGTATGATATATTGCTCAAGAAAAAATTCTACATTAAAAGAACATTAAAGTTCTGAAAGAAAACAATACAGCCAAGAAATGTGACACAGAGGGTGAAATGTAATATTGTTTACATCTCTTTCTAATATCTAACTGTAATAGGACACAGTAAGGAATTAGTTAAGAGTATCCCCTATCGAGCCAAGGAATTAGGATTCTTCAGGGTGTATTCTCATTTTGGTTTGCTGAGATTTTGTTGCTCAGCAGTCATTAAATATATTAAACTGAAAATTTGAGCCCATTCAACTATGAATCTCTCTTCTCTGTTTTCCATTAGTTTGTGCTTAGTTTCTTCTTTTTTTTTTTTTCCCTGAGATAAAAGTCTTTGAAGTTCTGTAGACAAATAATGGTGTTTGAAACACTGTTATTGGTCATATAAGAAATTACCTACTAGACAGTAGAAAAAATATTTTTTATATATGTATAGGTGTGGCTGGAACATTAGATCTTCATCTGTAATTGCCATTAGCTTTACCAATTCAACATGGAGAGAATCACCAAAACCATCGCTTGCCCTTGGCAGCCCTCAGTCACTTAGACTTAGTAGCTGGCCATGTGGATCAGGTGGTAATAAGTAGCATTGTTCATATATTCACTTTCAGTACTTGTCAGGAGGACTCTGTGCTTCTCCATCATTTGCTGATACACTGTGTTCAGTGTTTTTTACGTAGAAGTTTGCTACTAGCCTGAAGCTATGCACAATAAACCAGCACCTGCATAAAAAGTACTGTCCTTCTCCGCAGCCCAGGAGATAGCACATGCCAGTCATAATCTGAAGCACTTAAAGGTGATATTTGTAACTGTTAAATGTGTGGATTTCTCTTGAAATACATAAACTCCTGGTAAAACATGAATATAAGTAGGATAAATAGGTTCTTTTGACTCCTACTGGGAGCAGCTGCTGTTACAAGTGGGAGTCAAGGACTCATCTCTACTTGGACTCTGCAACTTTTTTCCTTCTTTTCTTCTGACTCTATCTAGAGGAAAGAAGAAACGGAAGTGATAATTCCTTTAGAAAGCCACATTTCACAACCATCTGTTGGGTGATAATACATGTGTTTCAAGAGAATTAGCATAGTTGAATGCCATTGTGTGGAATGGCACAGCTATAAGCTCAATGAAGCTGCTCTATAAAAAGTAACAGTCCTTTGAAATATAAGCAGTGTGATACTTTTTGTTTTATTTTATGTAAGCAAAGATTCCTCATGGTAATTTAAATTCAGAATATCTTTTAATAACTCTGCATTACATGGAAATATATTTATATATGAGAAAGACCTTAGCTTTTTCAGAGTGGTGGTTTTTTTAAGGCCAAAGTAATTTTTTTAACACCTGAAGCCCCATAGTGACAGAAGAGTGTATGACAATGTTAATAAATCTGCAAGCTGTGGAGCAGAGCATGAATGTTTACAGAATTAGAGTAGGACTGAGTGAACCTGAGAGTTGCCTTCTGTGTGTTAGTCCAAATTTAAGAAACTGAAGAAGTTGAAGATGAATGTTTAATGGCAAGAACAGGTGTTCTGCTCAGTCTTTAAAGAGTTGATGAATATATGGAAGTTAAAAGAGGGACAAAATATTTGTGGTCGTGACAAATTTGGGGTTAAGTAGGCAGATATTGATTACAGAAATATTATTTGGAAGAAGTTTGAGGACTAAATGTGGACTACAAAAAAGAGTTCGGGAATCTCATGAAGAGACTACTGTATGATGTATGTACTTAATTTCCTATTATTTCAGTTAAAGGGAAGTTGAGACTATTATTTAGACAGTAGACTACTCAGTATACAATTGTTTGATAAGCTCATCAATTATAACTGGCTGTTGTAAAAAAACCCCAGATGTTTCAAGTAAAGTAATATATCGTTCGTTATGTGGAGGATTTGATTACTGATTTGAGACATACATAGAATTGCATCTATAAAATAAAATGTTCTAATATGTTAAAATTCCCTCATAGAAGACTTTATTCTAGAAAACTATATCTGAGTAATCTTACAACTGTAGAATTAAAGGATTGAGTAGCTCTGCATGGGGATAAGATTTTTGCAGATGTCTTTTTCAGAATAGAGATCATTATTTCCACCATCGGCTAACATGTGTAATAATCACAAAAGCACAGATATTTGCCTAACTGTCCAGCTTCTTCTGCTATGTGAATGTGTATGCTACCAAACTAGTGTACATAGCACCCATAGCCTTACTATCAATGTACATAATTTTTTTTAATGGAAAAAATAAATGTTGAGAGTCTGAGTCGATACGAGTATTAACTGAAAATAAAATTGACTTAATTCTCTTAGATATGTCAGAGGAACATTCTCTGCTATGCCTTTGTTTTCTGTAGGCAAAAAAATATAATCTGCAAGCCTGTTGGAGTTTTATATACAGTATAAATGTCATACATAATCATAACAAGTATGCAAAATGTTTTCAAACATTTGTATTGTATGGAAGCAATTACTGGCACTGACTGCATCACACACCCCTCATATGGGCTAAGGCCAAGAGAAATGAAGGTCTCTAAAGAAAATTACTTTGTGTGGGTGGGAATACAGCGAGTTTTAACTTTTATTAGGGAGCAACACTGAGCCATATTTTAATGCCAATCACATATTCTGTAACTCAAATATTAAAAAAAAACCCCCATGTTAGGCTTTTGTTACTTTTTCTTGTCATCCTGTAACAGGTCTTCCACAGGAGACTCTTGCTTGCATTTTCATAGTAGAAGACTTTTAGGTATGATGTTTACAATTACAAATCTTATCAGGAAGTTACTCCTCCATTTGCTTTGCACTCAGCTCTGTGGTTGCCGGGATAGTACATAGCATTTTTTCTCAGCATGTTAATTTTACTTGAAATAAACCAGCATTGCCTCCCGTGCTTCCATTTTATACCTGTAAGTTACCATGGTTGCTCTGCCAGCTGCTTTGTTCAATGATGCATTTTCAATTCTGGATGTTCAGAGCAATCTTCCCTGGAATTCTGCTTTATGACATTGGGGAAACTGTAATGCATAGTTTGTACAAATGGAGATGGATAACAAATATGCCCATCTTCTGCAGGTAGATACTTATTTTCATTCAATGAAATATGTTCTCATAGGTTAGTGACTTCGATTTTCCTTGGATAGATTCTTCCTCCAAACTTAGGCTCTTGCTAATCTTTGTAAGCTTCTGATGCTTGTATGGTAAGGCGTGTCAATTTTGTACCACTTAAGAAGCCTGAAAGCCTCACATGCATATATTACAGCCACTTCTTTCATGTCAGCTGGTCTGATGAAGGACATAGCCTTTTCTAACAATTTCTCTTTTTTTTAAAAGAAAGAGACTGTCTCTCCTTATGACTCCCAGGCTGTTAGTGATGGCAGTTGTGCTACTTCTGCATATAGAAAGCCTCAGGTGTTGAAATCAGAAAATTTCAGAGTTGGAGGAGGCTCTCTACCAATGCATACGGCCCCTTCTTAAAAGTGGAACATCACTTGTCTTGAGGAAATACTTTTTCAAGGTCTTTGCTCCTGCAGCTTGTCACAGTGAAATGGTGACATTTGAGAGTTTCCCCTAAAAGACTAACTGTGATGTTCTTGCTTTCATGGACATGCACCTGAGTCATTATTCTGCCACTTTTTTATAATGAGTGAACATGTGTGTGGTATGTACTGCATGAAGCTAGCTATGTGCCAGCTGAATTCCAAGTAAGGGAGAATACTTCACTGAAGAAGTTTAAAAGACATTGTGTAGTATTTGCTCCCTGATGATCCATGTGGCTATATGTAAGTTATATAATAAATCTTGACATGACACTCATTTGTGAAAATCTGCAATTAGGAGTTCACAGACAAAATGTCTTCTATTTTTTAGTTCACAGATTAGTAGAACAGCATCCCTGAATGCTGCTGATGCAGACAGAGGAACTTTTAATAATAATCCTGTAGCAGTGGATGTCATGAGCATCATATGGCAGTAGGGACAAAAAAAAAGCAGCATGGTTAGAAAGTTTTGAATAAAATAATCTTGGGACTATGGACTATGCAACTGAGGACAAACTAGAAAGCTGAAAGGAGGATGAAGAAGTGGATGAATACTTTTGTTAGGGCATGAGGTGCATGGAGGAGATTGGGATCAGGTTATTTTATGCTAAAATGAGGCATATATTGCACTATTTTTATGTGCATGGGCATTAGGAATGTATCTGTGGGTATAATATACTTTAAACACACTTTTGTGGGTTTTATGATCATCAGAATCCCTGTAAGCCTGTAATTTAGTTACCTATCTCAAATTATCAGAAAGAATTTAGCACAGTGTGGATAAAACAAACCATTGTCCTGCCCCCTCAAAATTCCTTCTGAGCTTCAGGGTGAATTCCAGTTAATAAAAAAGGCACTCCCTTTTGGCTGGAAAAGAAAAATTTTAACAGGAGTGACTGTGTGTGTGTAAACAGTCATTGATGTTATATGGGTACATGTGTACATACACACTTAGATACACATACACACACAGTCTGACTCACACACACGTTGGTTAGGCAGGTACTGGTGTAATGTCTTTGAACTTTTCTATTAATTTGGTGTGATAAGCCAGCTGTGATTTCTGTATGGTAGAACACTCATTCTTAATATTCTTAAAATAATATTTGTCACTTGCACAAGTGATCTGCATGTAAGCTATTTTTTAATCTAAATCTCGGCTGTATCCCTATTAGGTAGCTGAAGCATAATTCCCACTTTATGCACAGTTTAAAGTCACATCCTCAGAAGTGACTTGTAATTTGGTTTCCTGATTTAGGACCTGCCAGGCTCTGATTGCTCTAACCATTCACAGCTGTGACAGAAGTCAACAGGAATAGCAAATCAGTGCCTATGAGCATTAAATCAGGCTCCCCAAAAATGAACCCCTGAAGGAGAGACTGTATATTTCTCTTTGTGTGAAGAGGTTGTATGATGTGTTGTTAAATTGGTCTGGATTAGAGTGCAACACTGTTTATTTCTTGGTTTCTGAATCCACTAGAAAAGGTACTTTGCTGCAATTTTTTTCTGTTGCTTCCATGCATACCCATAATGTTTAGGCGTGTTCTTACTGTCTGCAAACCATCTTAATTGCGTGCAGTTTCATGTTATGGCAAGTGTGGTTGGATTTGGAGTTAGTGTGGCTTTTCTTCTGTGCTTGCATAAGAGGGAGTGCCCATTGCAACTTTGCCTGTGAATGAAGTAGAAATTTGCTAGTTAAACAGATATGCTTCATATATGATTCATTCATTTTTTGGTTTGGGGGATTTTTTTTGGATGTAGCAGGGCGGTAGGGTCATAATATTATACATCAGCACACATAAAATGTTACTTGTTTGTCCACTTCCTTGGACTAAGGTAGAATCTGGACCAGACTACAAATAGCAGTGAATTAACTGTAATAGTCTTTTTTTTTTTTTTTCCAAAGTCAGCCAATTCAGCTCTTAATATGTTGATTCTCTTCAGCATTCATAAAGATAAAAAGACAGTGTATGTAGTATCAACAGACTTTTCTCAGCTGTGGAAAAATCTGCTTGTCACCTCATCTGAGAAACTTTTAAATACAGGCACAGAAAATATTACTGTGTTTTTGGTTTTTTTTTTTTTTTTTTTTTTTATTTGATTGTTTTTATTTTTTTTGTTGG
>JAAGNO010008097.1:0-29713 GCA_033439905.1 Ceryle rudis
CCCCGCGGCCCCCAGCGAGCCGCAGCGCCCTCTGCACGCCGCTCGAGTGCCCTCAGCCACAGCAGGTGCGGGGCGGGCGCAGGGCAGTGGGAGCTCCTGCACCCCCTGCTCGGGGGCCGGGACACGGCAGGGGGGTGGGTGCGCGTCCTTTTGTCTCGCCTCCTGCAACAAAAGCTGTCCTAGCTTTCTCCCAGGACACGGTGGAAAGATGTGTCAGAAAGCATTTTAAGTAAGACGCAGGACATACAGCATTTGTTTTCTCTAGGGGTCATTTTCACGTTTGAAGAGAAGCTGGTGGCTCTAATTTAAGGGGACAATCTTAAGGAAAGAGAAATGAAAGCAAGTGTTTTCTATGCTTGCTGACTAGGTTCGGTGTTAATTTGGGTAGTTCCATTGAATAATGAAATGGTGATATTATTTCATCTGTTTTTCACCGTGCTTCACTGGCAACTCTTTGAGCTGTGTAATGTTCTAAGGATGAATGATGACCCTGGTTTACTGGCTGTGATGTGAGCCAAAAAAGAATTTTACTTTGACAGCTGAAGGACCATCTAGCAAGAGGCAGGTATAGTTAATATTCATCTCAGCACGATTTAAGCCCTGGTATCAGAGCTTTTGGATGAGTGTTCCTGGCTGTAAGCCTAAAGAGATATCAACACCACTGCTTATAGACACCAGACTGAAACCACAGATCTGAACATCTGAGGCTTTCGTACCTAAATCCAAATCATAAACCAGCAGCAGAGCTCTACCTCTAAGCCAGTCCTATCCTTTATGGCATAACACATAAAACCTAATAGTATTTTTTACGCATAATTTACTCTGGGGGCCTAGCTCACAGCTACGTCAGTCCAGTTTTATAACAGGGTAAAATGAGAACAAGCCAGTAACAAATCACATTGTTTATTACTCTATCCTGTTTAACTCATGTTGTTCTTAATAATAGCTGCTATTATTTAGTTGGAGAGAACCTAACCAGTTAGAAGCATTTCAGTGAGTTAGCTTCATAGAATCTGTCTCTCTCATTTCACCTGAAATTAGATGGCAAATTCTTCACACCAGAAGCTATGCCTACTAATTCTGAAGTGCTTCCAGACACTGTAAAATAAGGCTGGCCAAACTTCACACTTAGATATTTCATGTTTACTCTAAAACCAGAATGTAAGATGTAAGGTAGATGCTGTAAGATATACTTGGCTGCTGTTCCATAGAAAATCACATGAACAGGTCTGTTGTGCTTTGCATCAGAGCAGTGTAACTACAGTTTCTCATGTGAAGAGTACAGAGCTCTGCTGGACATAAACCCACAGATCTGGGATCCCAGCTGGACATAAACCCAGGGAGCCCAGGATCCAACTTCCTCACCTGGAAACTGATACTTTGTAGACCTCTCACTGGACCCACATCTCTCTGCATGCCTTTCCAGGAGAATGTTTTATGCTACTTTTCAGAAAGTAGATGCATAAAACAGTCTCTTCCAGCACTCCTACTGATCCCACCGTAAAACATACCCCACACAGATGAGATACCTTGTTTTGCCCCATTTACTTTGAGTATCAGTTTTGATACAGCCAGAGTTTCTGGGTGAAAAAGCCTAATAACTTTTCCAGTTTACTAAAAAGTTGTTCTTCCATGTTGAGACTCATCCTCTGAGGTACCTTCATCCCTCAGCGTGCCTTCTGCTGCTATCAGCTGGTCCAGTTGCTGTGACACACTCCTAGGACAGTGACCTGAATTAAGCCTGCTATTGTGACTTGTGATGAGGATTCTGACCAAAAAAAATATATGTTTTCCTCTCTTGGGCTTGAGTGTCAAAGGTATCCAGGCAAACAGAAACTCACAATGTATCTAAAAAGGGTTTAAGTTTCATTACAGAAGTATAGCTTCCACTTGAGTGCTGTTGGAAGCTGAATCTTAACAAGACCTTCTCCTGAAGGTAAGTGGGAGTCCCTGCCGGCAGTGCCTTTGCCATGTCAGAATTGCTCTCCTGTTCAGTGTGACATGTGACAATTCCTTATTTTTCACATACTAGATTAAATCACTATGCCTTTTACCAGTCACAGCCCTGACTTTTTGAAATGCCAGCTTATGATGGACAGTCTGTGAAACTGCTCCAAATGACAGGGAAGGTATCTCTGTATATGAGTACCCTTCTGCATTTTTCTAAAGCTTAGATAGCTATTTTGCAAGTCTTTACCAATCCCCATGGTAACTAAACACTCACCACCTAGGTTATGTATTCAAGTACAGTTATTTTCAATTCTTTTCCACAACGGCCTTATTTTCTTGCTGTAACTGCAGTGCTAGCAACAAGGCATTATAATATTATGGTGCAAAATATAGGTGCTTATAGCTGTACTGCATGTTCCTGGTTGGAAGCTGCCTGATAGTAAAAAGGACTGCATCAGATCTTCGCTTTTCCTAATTACCTCTAGATTCTTCTACCTGAAAATACAAACACTGGCAAGTTGCGAGAGTATCCCTTTCTCCGTCCTGCTGAAAATGGACACAATTATCCCATATAAAACCCTAAAATAACAGCATTGTTGAATACAGAAAATTAGTAACTCATGGACAACATAGATTCATTATAATGTAAAAATCATCAAGAAAATTTGCCTCTCTATACCAAAAAATATTAATGTGAAATATTATTAACTATAATGAATAATCATAATTGTGCTAATTTTAAATTTATATTCCCAGAAGTATGTCTATAGTATTCTTCTATTTTTATTTGTTATTAAACCATTCAGACTATGGATAAGCAGCTTTGTGTCTGGATATTCTCTAGCATTGTACAGCCTCAGTCCACAAATGCAGTACTAAGTAAAATGGTAATAAACATAGCAATATTAAAACTCCTTAGATGAGTTTCTGCTGGGTAGCTAATTGTTTAACAGCCACTGTAAAATCTATGTGATGATTTGCTCAGCAATGCAAATGCTGAAATAACAATGGGTCACATTCAGCCAATTCTGTAATTTCTTGAAAAAGTTATTGCTGCTACAGATTAAATGAGTTAGGAAACTGAATTACTGCTACTCGGGAAAGGAAAATATTTTAAAATGTGTTTCCTATTGTAAGCAAAGCAGGTATATAGGCACAGTCTTTGCATCTCTACAATGAGCATCTGAAGACCTTTTCTGGAAAATGTGCAACCTCATGCCAGTATAGTGCGTTCTGTGTCTCTGAACTAACCAAGACTGGTACATCAGAAAACACTTTTTGTTGTGAATGTGATTTGTAGATCCTTTACTTATATTTATGAAACAACCACTGTTTGAGAAGGGTTTATAGTTTTCATATAGAGTTTCTGTGAGGATGAATAGGAAGTAGTTTTCGTTCTTAAATGTTTTAGTTGTCATAGCAACATCTAATTCACAGTGATTTTGATGGAACTTATTTCAGTGTCATGGGTGAAATCTTGGCCCCATTGAAAACTGAGGAGCTGTGGGCCTGAGCTGGCACTCTGCAGCCAGGTGTCTTGCAGTAGATTGTGTCAGTACCTGGAGTTGTAAGTAGCAGAAAATGGCATAGAGATAATCTATCCAGCAGACAGCCTCATTTGTCAGTGATTCATTTTAATCAGAAAAAGCAACAAGTACAAACGTTATAGGGAAAAATATATTTACTTTCTTAAATATATCTATATTTGTTTTCATTGCCCATTTCTTTCCTGTACAGGACTGAGATGTTGGCTTCATTCACTAGGATCCTGGTCAGGCAGTCCACAGGTACTCTGCTCTGTCGTGCAGATAAATTATTTTATTGTTAGTTTTAAGGTACTGCATTTCAGTTTGCTCTTTCCTCTGTTACTTGAGAAAATGTGGAAAATGGTGGAGGCTGGCTGACCTGCTTTATCCCCTCTCTATTTGGTCTTATTGTCTATTCAGTTTCTCTTTGCCTTTTGGACCATTTCTGTTTGAGCTCTGTATTTTGAGGCAGCCAGAGCAGAAAAACTATCCCAGAACACAGCAAAGCTTTCTACTTTTTATATTTTAATTTTTATAGTGTCATTCCTGTATTTTCACTTTGTATTCCAGTCTTGGGCACCTTAATACCTCCTTTTCTTCATTAGAAGTGAGCTGAGATCTTCAACTGCTTTCCATCCCTGAAGGTTTAGGTATAGCTTAAAACTTTGCTCTGAGAGAAAAGTAGCCAGTTATTTTGTTTCCAGTGTCTCCTTCGTTTGATCCCATGCAGGTGCCTGCAGCAGGAATATGACTCCAGTCTGCCTACTGCTAGTGTCATCATCTGTTTCCATGACGAAGCCTGGTCTACTCTGCTGAGAACTGTGCACAGCATTATGGACACAGCCCCAAAGGCCTTCCTCAAGGATATCATCCTAGTTGATGATCTCAGCCAGCAAGGTAGCCCCAGTTTCTCTGTATGTGAGCTCTTTTTTTCCAGTGCTTCAGGGAAGAAACTGTCCTCCTCCAAGAAGTGCATGAGGAGATTACCAGGCAATGGGGACCCCCAGGAAGAGAGCTAAGCAGAGCTCTGAGCCAGCTGCCAGATTTCATTCTTCCATCCCTAGAATTCAGCTTAGCCTTTCAACTTTGAAATATGTTTCTTTTTTCCTCATAATTTCCAATCACTCTGAAGTTTCTTACTTTAAAATAAGATCACAGTATGCAAATCTTATCCTTCCCACTGGACCAGAGCTGCTGTAATAATTTCCAGACTTAGACTTTGGCTGAAGTGTAGGGTGGAAAACTCCATATTGCTAAAGTAATCCAAAGCACTTGGGAGAGCCAAACACCTGTAGTATCTCACTGTGATCTGCACCTTTTCGGAGATGATGAGTGCATTCACCTTTTGCTGAAAACAGGCTATTAAGTTTCCCACAGGAATCTCAGTTTCCATTAGTTTCTACTTCTCTTTGGCAGTATGGTTCTTGGCCATGTAAAACAAATGTCCCAGAAAAAAATTTGCCAGCAAGAAGTAGCATCTCCTGTAACAGCTTGAATCAAAGCTAAAACATTTCAGTGATCATTCTGTTTCTGACAGGGCCCCTGAAGTCGGCTCTAAGTGAATACATCTCTAAGCTAGATGGTGTGAAACTCATCCGGAGCAACAAGAGGCTTGGAGTCATCCGAGGTCGGATGCTAGGAGCTGCACGGGCAACTGGGGATGTGCTTGTCTTCATGGATTCACACTGCGAGTGTCAGAAGGGCTGGTTGGAACCCCTCCTAAGCAGGCTGTCCAGCAACCGGTAAATATTGCCCTGATGTCTGAGCTCCCTGCACATGCTAATTTCTGCTGAAAGAGATGTACTTGGAAAAATGTATTTGTTTGGGGTTTTTTTAATAGTCTCTTGGTTACTTTCTTTGTTCTGGTTACATTGCTTTTATTTTCTACCTTATCACCACATGCATCACTCTCGTGTTGGAAGCAGGGTAGGTCACACAGCTGATACTCTTCACTTTACACCCAGTATCACTGAACTTTCACAGTTTGTATCCACATAGAGCTATTATAAGGCTTCCTGGTGGTCTGAATTAAAAAGGTTGCAGACTCAAGCTGTTTGCAAGTTGGCAGACATCCACCAGAGAAACTACTGCAAGACTCCATTATTTTTACTTTTTATCTGTCCCAATGATGAAGGCAAGGATAAAATGCTTTGTCCTCCTGATCCAGTTGGCTACATACCAATGTCACCTGTACCATCTCTGTTCCAGAGAAAAAATAGACTTTTGAGCAGCCTAGACAGTTCTAGATAATCACGGGCACTTTCACTAACACCAAACTCAGAGGAAGATACAGATTTGTATTTTCTGAGTCTTTCATGTTTAGGCTGGTGCTTGGACCTGCTCTCTAGTGTACAGCAGAGCTCATCTATGCAGTCCCCAAGTCCTTCAGAAAAATTAAATAGCTGTAAATGTTTCAAGAATTACATGAGAGTAAATCCTTTATTAAAGGGACTTTTCTGAAAGAAAAATCTGTACATTAACTTGTCTATCATAACCTATAAGCTACTTGGGAAAACATTAATAATTGCTAGAGGGAGTAAGTGGAAAAAAAAAGTCTTTAAAACTCTTACCAGACCATTAAATAGTCATACTAAAGACCTTCAAAGGCACTGGAACAAGCTGCTTTTATGGCTGATTATGTTTGCTTATAAGAAAATTAATGTGAGTTTTTAGAAATGATTACATCATTCGGTTGAAAACATTAAACATACTGAAAGCAAGAGTAATGCTGCCCTAGGATGTCAAGAATATTCTTTTCTAAAAGGTCCTCCTTGGAAAAGCAGATTATTTTTTGTCTACTGACCTGTGCTAGATGGTATGATCTGCTCTGGCAGGGGGGGTTGGACTTGAAGATCTCCAAGGCCCCTTCCAACCCCTAACACCCTGTGATACCTGTGATTAGATGGTATATTATGAATAGAACTCATGACTCTTCTGCCTTGAGGTATAGTCTTTATAGATGTTCATGCAAAACTCCGATCTATATCAATTTTTCAGTCATCATTCAAGGCCATATTGCTGAAATTAAGAAAGTTACAGTCTCAGAGGTAAGCTACAGAGAATGAAGTATTACAATGGAAAGAGAAAAGTTAGGAGCCCAGAAGTGGAGTGATTCACTGTCAAAAATATCCCTGCTGAGGGAACACTAAGCCACCAAGCCTACTGTCACTCTGAGATTTCTGTAGCACTGTCACCAGGGGGTGAGGGAGGGATTCTTTTCCTCTTTAGGGCCCATGTGCTCGCAGAATTTAACACCGTATTAGTTAATGGCTAATCAGATTAATGGAGCAAAGGTGGAATAGTGTTCGGATAATAATACGGGCTACACCATCCCTTTCTGTATGCTGTATTAGTCAGTGTGTCTGACGCTGGAAGATTTGTCACTGCTAGTGTGGAGAACCTGTGTCATTCTCTAGCACACAGGGAAGCCATGCTCTAAGGCATCTGGCAATTGCTTTCCCTCACTATCCCTCTTTTCCCAGCTGAAGAGCGGTGATAGTAACACTGACCTGATAAGGAAGTTAATTCATGATTTTTCTTATATTGCTTGGTAATGCTTGCATGGAGAACACTATGGAAATGTAAAGAATTAGCATCATTAACTTGCCTTCATTTAGCAGTTGAGGAGCTGTTAAATTGAATCATGTACATACCATGAGACTACCCAAATGTGGAAAGTACAGTGAAAAAAGCTTACAGTGACTGGTGAAATATCCATCTTTCCTTTTCTTAATGTACCAATCAAACTGCGACTCATGCACTTGTGCTGGAGAGACAGGATGGGAAAACAATCACCTAGAGTGAGTGAATGAGTTCCTTTCTGGCAAGGAAAAATGCATCCCTTCCAAAGCTAAAACCTTTGCAGGAGCTTCACTGAGCTGGAGGGAGATTTTGACTTTGAAAATTGTGATTAAGCCTAATTTTCTAGAGTCCTGATCAGATCTACCACTGTTATTGTGACCTGTCTTAAAGCAATGGTGAGACATCCTTGCCCAGAGACCTCACTGTGGGTTGAACATGCACAGTTCGTAGTAGCCTGTGGTAACAACAAACAGGACTTGCTCTGGGTGATGACATTTCATCTCCCAGTGTGATGGTTTTATTCACTAACGCAGTCAAAATTGTTTTCCCCCAAAGTATTAAGTCTTTCTAAATTCATTATGCATTCATTTATGGGTACCTTGACTAGGACTAGTTCTGTGAACCATACCTAACAAATTGACTGGGAAGCTGTGCATCAGCTCTGTACATTGCCTAGGGAATGGTTCAGTGATTTGTAAAGCATCCCTTGACATTTTGATTATTCAAGTATGAATACCAGAGGCACCTGGACAACATTAGAAAACTAGATGAGATGCCCCACATATCATTTCATTTGACAACTGTTTGTGTTCCAAGCTAATTCCAGATGAGTAGCATAGTGTGTAGTAATGCAGGTGTGACATTATTACAGTCATCTTTTGAGGGGTTTGCCTTTTCCAGGAGATGCAGGAGACAGCTGCTATGTCGTATTTGGTCCAAAGGCAGTGAAAGGCAGAGGGGGCATATACTGAACTGTGCCATGAAGCCTTGAAAAGGTTATTCTTTTAACCTAAAAACAGTGACCACCATGCTGAAGCAGGATGATTTTGAAAAAAACAACAAACCCAGAGTCAGTGTGGTTCCTGACAACACTGCATGAAAGCAAAATGAGCTTTGATGATCTCCTTGACAAGGGATTCCAGCTCTAAAAAAGGCATGGGCACCATAACTGTGGCAGAGGGACGACTTGCAGAGAGGTAGCTTGCCCTTAGGACTTTTCCTCTGCTCCTTGTTGCAAGAGCTGTTTCCCTCTGTGCTGGTGCACTGCCTATACCACAGCTCAAATATTGTATTAGGACGAGAAGACTATCTAGAGTCTAAAATTCAAAGCTAGGTGATTAATCTTTAATTAAAATGCTGCTAAACAGAGTAAGAAGTGAACATAGAAGTGGAAAGGTATTTTGTTTACTTTTTTTTGCTCCCATTCAGGAGTGAATGGGAGCCTCTGCATGTAGATACAGGAACAGAAAGAGTTCTGTCCAGAAAATTTCTATGTGGTTCCGGTTTTATGGTATTATACTAGAGAGAAGGGAAATATTTTGTATTAAAGATGAACAGCTCCTTCGTCTCTTTACATCTGATCCTTCACTTCTCAGTGTCCCACACCCCAGCTTTTCCAGCTACCAAATACATAAACCATCTGTTTTCTACCTTCTCACAGGCTCAGGAACCATCCAGAGCCCACACAACCCAAGCATCTAAGCATGCATTTCCTTACTACCCTCCTTGATTTGAAAGCCTTCTGTATACTTCACATATAACAGCTTGCTTCCTGGGACTTCTCTTTTTGCCCGATCCTTTTATATCCTACATTTGTCAGTAACACTCATTTCAAATTCAGTAAATGAATGTTCTGCAGTTACATGGTATGTTATGTGAAGATATGCTATCTCTACAATCTTTCACAGTTGATCAGGACCAGTAGATGACCTATTTTAAAGAAGTTGAGGCAGAGAAACTGAAGATGAGAATCTACATCCAAAACCAAATATTACGGCCAAAAGTAGGATTTTAGGAATAATTTAGGAATAATTCATGGCACAGTGCCCTGACTTCCTAGTGTAAAGAGATATTTATTGATCACTCCTGCAGATTCTGGTACCCCACATACAAATTTGAGTATTCTAACAAAAAAAAAAAAAATAGGCTTAAAAGATTTTTAATGTTTTTTAAAGATTTTTTTTAAATAAAGCATTCCCTTAGCACTCTCCCTATCTGAGTTTTGAAGTATATGTTTAGTGCTTAGCATATGAGTAGTCCCTCAATTCAAGGAGATGGTTCATATGCCCAAAGTTAGTCTTGAGCTGGTCTGTAAGGCAGTATTTAGGTAATCCTTTATACTATAGCTTTACCATTCCTGATCACTGCATTTTGTCTTCCTATTAACCCTATCCAGTTTCAAATGTTTTGTGTTACTATTTCCCTGAAGACTTCAGCCACCCAGCAAGTTGCTTTCAGTGAAAATACAGTGTGCTGTGGAACCAGGTTGGGTTCTCAGTTACTTACTGAAGTTTTGTCTATGTGCAGAACCAGAGAATTGGACAGCCTGGATTTCCTAGCTATCTAGTTTTTGCAGGGAAGTATCCTCTCTGAAACTCGCTGAGGGAAATACATAATCTTCTCGTTTGTTTGGGGGTTTTTGTTCCTCCTTATCGAAAGGGGGATTTAAACAGATTAAAATCTGTTCCATTCCCAGGAAAAGAAAGTATAAATCAATAGAAAGGACTTTCAAAAAACAGTGCATCTAAAACTTCAAAACAGATGTGTTAATTAAATCATCCTCTGCTCATGTTACTTATTCTAAAAATAGAAAAGAACACAATGTCCATGGTGACTCTAAAGGGTCATGGGAAGACATTTCATTTGCAATTGTATTTGGTTGAGAAATCCCAAACCAGGAAATTGGTCTTGTTTGTGTTGCTCTTTTTCATGGAATTGTGACCTTTTGTAGTTCATGTGTGTTCCAAGCATTTTAAATATTCACAAATGAGTCACATGTTTCAAAGCCTTGCTGCTAGTTGTATTTGAATTTCCTGTTTTTTCCTTTCCTTGGATTCCAAAGAGTAAAATTAGCAGTAGTTTGCCAGTGTGTGTTTCATTTCAAAGTGCCAAGAAGCTGCTGACTGTCTGCCAGTTAAAAACAAAAAGAATAAGAACATCTTCCAACTTTCAAGTATCTTCTGCTGCAAATTTGCTTTTAGAACCACACAAATATGCAGGAAACATATTTTATTTAAAAGCATTAATACCAAAAGATAGGTAAAGCACTACTTGATTAAGATTAAAACTGGACATTGACCAGTTTTCACACAAGATAAAGTTACTTGATTCCTCTATTTCAGATCAGACACTCCCAATATTTAAAGTTTTAAGAAGGTGTTTCTATTGGCTTCAGCAGAGCTACATCAGTTTATACTAGGTGAAGATCTAGCATTACTCTTACAAACATAGTCTTGAAAACTGTTAATTGTGGCATTCTGAAAGAGCTACTAGAGTAACAGTTCTAAAGCAGAGTTATCAGTTTGTACTTTAGAATATTGTGGGTAAGAAGATGAGATTTTATTTTATTCTGGTTTATTGTGGAATTTAGCCAGGGTAGAATGTGATCTGTCGAGTTATTTTCAGCTGGTTTAAACACTGTAATTTTTCACGTCATAATTTGCAGGTAGTTTGGATAATTGCTTGGTCTCCAAAGCAGCAGAATCCTTTGCATCACCGTGGGTATTTTTCTGGAATGGCATTGAAAAATCAATGCCCAATAATAAGCCAAAGCAAAAGCATACATTAAAAATAAAGGATTCTTTTGACAGGAACTACTACCATGGTGCATATTCTTATGAGCAATTGCACCAATTCTAAAAATATCATTGGAGTTTGAAGTTTTATAGTGGCAACAAATTTAAGGTGGATGCAAAAAGAAGTACAGGTTTTAAATGGCTGAATTGATATGAAAATGTAGGATAGCCTGAAATGTGTGTTGTCTCTGTCTTAACTATCTTGCATGTGCACGTGTGGTCTAGTCTTCGTGGTCAAGGTTTTTTGAATGGTTTAGTCTACATTGCCTCTTCTGGCTTCCACTCAAATATACCCTCCTGGTATTTCCTTCTGGACTCTGAAACTGTAGAATAAATTACCTCAGGGTCATTAGTTCCTCAGTCCTGTCCAGATGAGAATGGATAAACCAGTAGCAATAGATAGCATGCATTTCAGCAAGTAGCAACAAGGTGAGGTGGGAAGTATACAGCTCAACTCCAACTTACACTCTGAACAAGACAGTTGTCAAAGATACTCATACACTGGAGAATGCATCAGGCTGTAGAAATTATAATTACAGTGGCTTTTAATTTTTTGAAGTTTAGTCATATAAAATCCATTTCACTCTGATCCTAAAAAACCCCATGACTCTAGTGATTGTAAAGGCAAAGAAGGTTCACCAAGATTAAGTTGACATCACCCAGAGCCACCCATCATCCTTCACTGGTTCTGGTCTCTGCCATAGAAAAGTAAAAAGGGCTTGCTGCATTGGAGATTTCTGAGATGACCTTTCTTCATTGATAGTATTATATTTTGAGCATATTTGTCTCAAGAGTGACCTCTGACCAACATATAAATCTCTTAAAGAGGAGATATAACCTGGATAATGTTGTTCTTCAACACTTTTTTTTTCTTGCGGTCCTTAGTACATTGCATTTATATTTTTAAAATTTCCAAATGTGATACGTCATTGACCTGGAAATAAAGAATGCTGATGGCTCTCCTGAACTACCAGTTAGTTTCGAGATGATGTACAAGCACACTGTGAAATATCATGACATATTTTCCATGGGGAAATGCCTATTATCTCCTCATACTAATCCAAATTCAACTCAAGTTAGAAATGAATTGGAGGATTGCTGCTTACAGTGCAATGGCTCTGTTCTGGCTTTTAAAAGTCCACACTGTGACAGTGCATTTGCAAGAGCATTTTAAGCTTGTGATAAAATACAAACAGAAACTATTTTATGAGCTCAGTTATAAATGTTTTTGAAAACAACCAGCAGAATAAAATAAGTACACTCTTCATTGGTCTGAAGTGACAAACTCATGAACTGTGTGGAATGTCTACAGAAAAATCAGAGGCAGACAAAGCATGTGAGGTCAAAATTGTATTTTGCTATGGATTTTGCATCCATGCAGAGCCTGTAACATCAGAGGTTGGGGGTTCTGTGTGAAATTAGCTTTATAAGAATTCTTATGGTTAACTCATAGCAAAATCCTGAATAGCTTTAAATGACAATGTGAGGTACAGGGTATCAATAAATTATTGATCTTTAGATTCCTCACTGCAGGCTCAGTATTCCCATGCACTGAGCACCTGAGCAGGGAAAGTAAGGGCACTCAACATCTAGAGGAGTGCTTGTGACTGACAATGTCAAAGAGGAGAACCACTGTTTACTAACAGAGTAGTTAGCTTAATTTGTGCTTTGGCTTTGAAAATAAATGATATTGTCTTTTTCAGAAACAGTGTCGTCTCCCCTGTCATAGATGTTATAGACTGGAAGACTTTTCAGTACTATCACTCTATGGGCCTGCATCGAGGTGTTTTTGACTGGAAACTAGATTTTCATTGGGAAAGAGTGCCAGAGCATGAAGAGAAGGTACGACAGTCTCCCATCAGCCCTATCAGGTAACAGTCCATCAGCCAATATGCCTCCACTCAGCTCAGCAGCAAAACTGTACAATTTGGGTCATCGTCCGGCTAACACAAGAGAGACAGGGTTACTTGCATATGCTCAATTAATGTTTTTTTAAGGAATAGTTTTTTGGTTTACACTGAGTTTGTTTGGCCTTCAGTAATCATTCTGACTAAATTGTAGTCATACTTTTGACATGACAAATATTTTCAGCACATTGACAACTGATATACAACCTAACCAGACAAGGTGTAGAGGTTTGTAGGGAAAGCAAAAGATAGATCATACAGAGTTAAAATTCCTGTCCTAATCATGATCTGTTTGTCTGTTGTTTTGGGTGTACCTGTATGCAACATTTCCCACTGTTTTGAGCCTTATTTCATAATTCAACTCCTTTCATAATTGACTCCCTTCCCCAGGCAAATCCTACCATTAGGTTCCAGTTGTTCTTTTGTTTGGTTAGATAATTAATTCATTAAAGCTTATATGGAGTAGTGTTTAGTCATTTTGTAATACTATCTCTATGGAAATGGTGGGATTTTTACCCTTCACACAATCTCCCTATCCAAAATTTGAGGTGTTCACTCACTTCCAAGCTGTTTCCTACACAGGAGTCCTGTGGTAGCTGGTGCAGTGGTGGCCATGGATCGACATTACTTCCAAAACACTGGGGCTTATGATTCTGACATGACCCTGTGGGGAGCAGAAAATCTGGAGCTATCTATAAGGGTAAGAACCTTAATTAAAACATCAAGCTGTGGTAACTTTTGGGCTTTTAAGGAACCTGAATAAAAAGGCAAGAAGCAATTTAGAATAAAAGCAGTTAAGTGCAGAACATCTTGTGATATAGAGACTATTATGTTCCTTGCAGAAATCTATCCCCATGCTTTGTGATTGTCAGAACTATACAAGAGCATTCAGCTACTGTTAGGAGCATTATGTCAGGAGAGGGATGGTTCACTGGCTATCAGTACCTGCTTGAGGACTGAGTCACTGGTTTAGGCATCTTCTGAGAGCTGCCTCTTCCTTTTTGGTGTGTAACATGCACCAAAGGGACAGTATCTTATTTCTTTGCCAACCTGTACTTTTAATACCAAATTGTTTATATTAAATGGTTTGCACTGATTTTTGCTGAACACAAAGAATAACTGATAGTAAAAAGCAATGAAAATTGCAGATTCAAGGGTATAGAGTCAATGTCCCAGAATAAGGAGTATGTGCTCTCAGGTCTTTTCACTACACTGCACTGTATGTGCACAGTGTATAAATATTAAAGCATAAAAATAGCCATACTGGGTCAAATCAAAGTCTATCTTGCCCAGTATTTTCCTCTGTGTCACTGTATTTGTGGGGAACAGTGCACGAAGCAGCATATAAAAATGCTCTTGCTGTTTCCAGCAATGTGTAGATTATGATTTCCAGAGGCGGGGTCTGTAGTAAAGGAGTTTCTCCTTTTTAGATAAAGGTAATCTTTTTTTTGTGTGTTTTCACCTGTGTTTCAGACCTGGCTCTGTGGTGGCTCTGTAGAAGTTATTCCATGCTCCCGAGTCGGGCATGTCTATCGAAATCACTTTCCCCGTGCTTTCTCCTATGAAGAGGCTGTTGTGAGAAACAAAATACGTATAGCAGAGACCTGGCTGGGCTCTTTTAAAGAGAACTTCTACAAGCACAACACAGTGGCTTTCTTAATCAGCAAGGTAAAGACATCTGTAATGCTTGTTTCTGAGGGAAAGAGTGTGTATTGAGGTAGGTGAAGGGGGTGGAATAGGGGTGGCAGTGTCTGTGTACAGTCAAATATACAGAATGCATGGTGCTGGGGATAGGCTTTTTATGAAACCCTCCAGTGGAAGAACTGTCAGATCAGGAAGGAAAGAGGAACTTGTGCTTAGGAGTTGTTTGCTGGAGTTATCAGCTCTCTTAGAGTATGACTTCTTCTCCAAATGACTCCTCCTTCATCTTGCCCAAAAAGTTGTGATTTATTTTTCCACTGATAGTACATGGAGGGTTGCAGTGCATCTGAAGTGGAAGCTGGTAGCACTGTGTGCTCAAAGGGACCTCCTAGAGGGTTCATTCTTTGTTACTGAAGGCCTTCCTCATGTGATTCATGAGGATATTCAGTAATATTCCCAGGCATGTGGCAAACTTCCTATTGGAAGGGAACATATCTGAGTGGTCCAGTGACAAAAAAAGGTGGGTTTTTTTCCTGAACTGACAGGTGTCAAGGAGCAACTGTTTGTAACTGAGAAAGACAGATCTCAAGCTAGCCACGATTTACAAGTTACTTTTTTATTAGAAGCATCACGCAGGCCGCAGTCTTGACCTCCAGGGATCTGAATTCCCAGCAGCTTGTACATTAATACAAGCTTCCAGCCATGTGTGTGGTGTAGCCCTGGCATGCAGTCACACTTGGACTGTCTACAGGCTACACACTATCCAACAACTACAGAGCAGCCACACTTGCTTTTAAAACACTGTATTGGTGGTCAGGACAGCACTGCAGATCAGGATCAGCCAAGGGACTGTATATCCCATGGATTACAAACCAGTGTATGCTTGTCTATTTGGAGTCATGCAGCTGTGGTTAATATTCTTAATGTTAAGTTGTTAATAATGCAAAGTTTTTAGTGTTGCTGCAGTTCTTGGGAATTCTCTGGCCCCAATACCTTTTCTTGTAACAGTATCCTCTCCTAGAAGGCAGTGGTCAAACTTCTGAGTAGTTGTGAATGAACGTGTGTCATTCATCTTCTTGTTCATTTAACAAAATGAAGAAAAAGATTCACCGAAAACAGGCAGAGCATAGGCAGGTGCTGTGCAAAGTTTCCCATTCAGGTTTGCTCCTGCTTTTCAGTCCTGCATGCCTCAGTCACTGCAGTGCTGGCCATTGTCTAAGAAAGCCAGATCCAGCAGGAGCTGCAATGTAGTGTCTGTGCTACAGGTTTGAGCTCCACTGGCCAGAAGCTCATCAATTGACTCAGAAGGGTTACAGCCATGTAATTGCAAGGAGGATGCTACACCAAGTCTTGTAAGATGGGCAATTAGGTCTTTAAATCATTTAATAATTTCCTGAAGGCCTTTCTTGTCAACTCAGAAGCAATTTTCTGTATTAAAAGCTACAACCATCAATGATACAGTTTACTAGCTGTAAGCACCATGACCTTTTGCCCAAGAGTTTATTCTAGCCAGAATATTTTTAGTACTCCTAAGTATGATGCTTCTTCAAACGATCAATTTTACCATCTCTGTGCTCAGCATACCATAACATAAAAGGCCCTTTTCTCTGTTCCTTTCTTTCACAGCCGATATTTTCAGTATGTCAGTGCAGTGAGATGTTATTCAAAAGACACAAGCAGGCAATGACATTATTGCCACTCAGCTGCAGATGGGCCCCACAGGGATTTATTGCAGGGAGGGTTCACAGAGCCACCTATTGGGCCCTACAGAAACCTCTGGGAGCCTTGACCACCAACATGGCCCGCTGCAGAAAATAACCAGTCACCCCTGTTTAGGTTGCCTTATAAATCTCCCCGGTTTATGATCTGATTCGCATCCTGCACAGGATGCCCTTGGTGTGAGTGTTAATGCAGATGAATAAGGTGCTTCCCAGCTCACTTCTATTTCAGCCACTGTCTCTTTTTCTCATTTTTCTTGTGTGGTTTATTTAATTTACAAGCACAGAGTCTGTTCAGATTGGTTTACAGGGATAATTATTCTCTTTACATTATTTACACCATTTATCGGCATCAAATGCAGACTGTAACTAGTATGACAAAATGAGACATAGAGGAAGCATTTTACTTCTCTGTCTCCCTTTTCCAATCAAATGTCTTGGGAACAGGTTTGTGTGGTGCTGAATTGCTGCACTTTGTTATTTTTATTGAATCTAAGACTGATAGTAAACTATGGGGTTCTCTTTAACATATTGCAACTACTGAGCTCTGCCCTTGCAGCTTACAGGGGCTGGCAAACAGTGCCACATGGCATGAGTGATCCCTGCTTTAGAAACTGATACCTCTCCCTTGATCTCCAAGGCCCTTCCTTTCTCGGTATTTTCCAAGCACGTTGCAAAGTCCTTTTCTTCTTTCTTATGGATGCAGAGAAATAGCTGGTCTTAGGAAAGTTAGTTACAGGCAATTCTTTGCTTATGTTACTGATTTTAATTTCTGACATAGGAATCCAGATCAGTTTGTTGGAATCCAAAACTGCATTTTTAAAAAGTAGAAACATGAAGGGGATATCTACTGCTGGCAATAAAGAGGAGATACTCTTAAGGGTGATGAGATATTTTTAGTATTTGGGCACTGAGAGATTTAGAAAAGTGGTTTGTGTGGTTTTGAAACTGAAGGATTAGATACTTACCCACTTAGAGGTTTTCAGAACCATCTTCAGTGCTTGGTACCTTCAAATATCCAGACTGTCAGTCCTTTGCAGTGCAGATGCCTGTAACTACACCAAGGGCTGAAGGCACTTGTCTTTTTTTCATAAGAGAGTTGCTACCAGGAAGGGTGAGAGTTGATATTGTGTGTATATGATTCAAGAAAACACATAAATCATAGGAAAGGTTTTATGCCTTTACAGATGCAAAACCATTCACTTACTAGATGTAATAAGTGTCAGATAGTAAGGTGATAGACTATGTTTTGAGCTAAATTCTGTCATTACTTACATCCTGTGATTATGGAGGACTGGCAATAACTGGGTAATTTGGGCTGTTAAAGGCCAGGAAAGTGAATTTTAATCAGCAGGGAAAATTCTATACCGATTTGCAATCTGACACAATCCCACTGATTTCAGCATGACAAGTGTCAAATTTGTCCTTGACTTCTTTAATTAAAAAGGTAACGAAGACCGACTTATCTTGCAGTATAAGAATCATTTTTAGAGGAAATACTTGTTTTCACAGGGTATAATACTTCTGAAACCTTCACTTCCATCACAATGCCAGACTAAATGCTGACTTAGCACAGTTTTGGTGGAAGGCTATAGGTGGTCCCCCTCTTTAGAATCATAGAATTGTTTATGTTTGAAGAGACCTTCAAGATCATCAAATTCAACTGTTAACCCAGCACTGCGAAGACCACCACTAAACCATGTCCCTCAGTGCCAGATCTACATGTCTTTTAAATACCTCCAGGGATGGTGACTCCACCACTTCCCTGGGCAGCCTGTTCCAGTGCTTGACAACCCTTTCTGTGAATAAATGTTTCCCGATATCCAACCCAAACCTCCCCTGTCACAACTTGAGGCCATTTCCTCTTGTCCTATTGCTTTTTTCTTGGGCAAACAGACCAACCCCCACCTTGCTACAGCCTCCTTTCTGGTAGCTGTAGAGTGCGATAAGGTCTCCCCTCAGCCTCCTTTTCTCCAGGCTAATCAACCCTGGTTCCCTCATCAGTTCCTCCTGAGACTTGTGCTCTACACACTTCATCGTTTGCATACTCGTAAGTAATATATATCACTATCTATAACATGCAGGATAGAAGAAGTGGTAGAAATAATTTCTATGTACTCTTTTTTTCTTCTAGCATCTCTAACAAATACAGTAGTAACCTTGTTGCCCCTGTGCTTTCTTCATAAAGGCAGAGAAGCCAGACTGCAGTGAACGCCTTCAGCTACAGAAGAGACTGGGCTGTAGAAATTTCCAGTGGTTTGTAAGAAATGTGTACCCTGAACTCTCCCAACCTGAAGACACACCAAGATTCTCTGGCAAGGTAGGAGGAAACACACTAGAAGGAATAATTGGTGGGTTTGCATTGTTCAAGGACCCCCAGTATCACTTTCATGCACTAAGTACTCAGTGAGTGTAGGGTAAGAGGCTGTTCCTGCTTTGAAACTTTTATTGTCCAAACAGACAATGCAACAAGGATGGGAGGAGAAAGAAAAGGACAGAGGAGACAAATAGTTGGTCCAAATTCTCACATAAAGTGAAAGCCAGATGGAAGCTTAACCCAGATTGTCTGACTCAGTTCAGTGCCACAGCTCAGAGAATCCTAACCTTAGGTTCTTTAGGTGCCACTTCGTAAAGTTAAAGCATTGTGTTGCCTCATGCAACACAATGGCAACTGCAACAGCAGCTGAGATATCTCTGTGCTGACCAATGTGCATTTCTTCAGTCCTGCACTTCCCCCAAGGGCAGAAATAGTAGCAATAGTAGTTCCTTGGCTGGCTGTGCACAGGAAGGAATACTCTCAATGTTTTGGGTTTTTTTTAAACACGTAAGCTGATAATTATCATTCATTAAAATAAGAATTTATTCCAGGGAGCCTTATGGGAAGAGCTTTTCCCCCAGTGAGGCAACAAGGTCTACTAATTAAGTCACTGCTATCTGTAGGCAGATTTTACTGTGTCCTTTTACTGTTTCATCTGTTCTTTATTATCAAAGTTTGCTTGAGAAGAGTGTAAGAACTGAGTCTGGGTCACAGGAATTGCCACATGTTTTCTTCTGGAATATCTTTGATTTTTTTCTGACTACAGTGTTTAGTTGAAGTGCACTTCTCCATTAGCATAAAATTTTTGACAGATTTCTTTTAACAGTCATAATAGTTAAAACCAGAAGTGAGTATTTCTAAATTAAACAAAACTCACTGTGTAACACTGACATTTGGTGAGATTCTGCCTATTATATCAGATCAGTTTGCAAAACCAATATGCAAAATCTGGTCTGAAAGAAAAAAGTATTGCCTGAAATATGAGCAAAACCATATATCTCATAAAGGGATACAATCATGAAAAAGTTAGCTGAAGGAGCTTTTGTTTGTATTTGATTGTGCTTTATTTCAGTATAAATGTTTACTTACAGATTTACAATACCGGTGTTGGCTTCTGTGTGGATTACAGACCTGGAAGAGCCACTGCAGAAGGCTCTATTGAACTCTCCCCTTGCAGTGACAGCCTCAACCAGGTACTGGATATTTTAAGTATATAGGCACTGTATCAGATCTAGGGAATCATCCAGAAGACAGTCACTCCAACATGTCAATGGCTAGGTTGACATTAGTGGAAATACTGATGTGTTCAAAATTATGCATGTGCTAAGGCAATGATGCCCACTTCTGCAGCTGAGTGGCAGTTGAAAAATGCAGTGTTCCATGTGTCGCTGAAGACAGATACCCACACTTTGCTCCAGCAGACATCATTAAGTGCCTGTTAGTTTATTTGGTAGTGTGTGGAGAACAGAAAGCCCAGGAGTTAAAAATCTGTAACAATTCTAGAATAATTGGGATGGATTTCCCCATTAGTGCCTAATGGTCACAAATGGGGACAAAAGGGAAATTAATGTAGACTCTCAAGCTGGCATTAGAATAGCAAGTTCATGCATTAAGAGAATCCAAGTCAGTACATGTCGACTGTGGACATTTATTCCAAGTCCCAAGCAAGTTTTGCTGCTCACGCTGAGCTCAGGATAAGCTGAAGGCACATTTCTAACTGCAATGTGTGTGGACACTGTCAGAAACACCCTTCTGTTCAAATATTTATTAAACTAGAAAATTTTATTATAGGATGGGTTTACTTTATACATAATTGCAATCCACGAAGCCTTAAGTAAATAATCGTGCTAGAATTAGCCAGCAGGGGGGATTGCTTTGCAGGGTCAAGGCTGTTGGGTCTCCGTCACTCAAGTTTAGGTTGCATCTTAACAAATCTGTACAGGAAATTATTTTTGGAATTAGCATTTAAAAATTAATTGGGCTGTCCTTCCATCGTTGTTCAAACAAACCCTCCCTTTTCCAGCACTTTGAATATACCAGCAAGAAGGAAATCCGGCTTGGTTCTGCTCCGTTGATTTGCTTTGATGTCAGACAAGGGAAGGTTATCCCTCAAAATTGTACAAAGGAGACAGACAACAGCCACCAGCACTGGGATGTCCAGGAGGTCGGTAGTGACTCTGCTGTGAGGGGAAGGCAGCTGACAGTAACTGTGGGGTCGCTGGGTGATTGACAGGATTTGTGTGTGGGGAAGGGATGAGGTATGTGAAGGGCAAGTTTTACCTCTGTACCATTTTCACCCAGGAAATTTAGGATGCCTCTTGCCCTGTCTATGTGAAATAGATTTGGTTTTAAAATACAAATTACAGGAACCATACCTAAATTCCTATGTCCTTGTTTTAACTGTGTGTCTTAATGGCCTTACAGGAACAGAATCAGAGGTTGTGAAAATAAGAGCAGGACAAATCCTTGCCCACTTCTATTGGATAGAGGAAGGGTCTGGGAATCCTGATGGATAGAGGAAGGGTCTGGGAATCCTGAACACTCCAAAATGAGAACCCATTGGGAGCAGGGGAAATATTACAATACCTCCTGCATTGTAAGAGAAGAGCAAACTTCCTATTAGAGAAACTTGTTCTGATTCTGTAGACTTCTCCCAGCAGACCAGGAGCTCCTCTACAAGAGTGGGAAATGTGATGTTCTAGGACAGCCTGGGAAAATAGCAGTTACTGGAGTTGTAGAGATGCTGCACTCCTCTGGTATGATTCCTAACGTAATTTGGTTTTTCTCCTAAGGGAAGCGCTGGTCCCTTTTTAACTTTGAGGCCTGTAGTACTGTAGTTGATGCTGATAACAACCTGTACCCATAAAAAACAAACAGTAGTGGAAAAGAGATCTCTTGAATTCTGCACCTACCACTCCTGTCCACTTCAAAAGAAATTACGGATACTCACTATGTCCTAGGCTCAAAACTAAACCTAGTTATGCTTAGACCAATACTTGAAACATTTTGAACAACCAGTCATTACTGGTGATCTAATGCATGTAAAACATTTCAGAAACATGGCCTAGCTTTTACTGGAAAACTCTCATTTTTAACTTGTTCTTTCTTTCCCTTCTTCTCTCATCTTGTAGAATGGAATGATTGTCCATGCCCTTTCTGGCAAATGCATAGAGGCTGTGAAGAGTGAAGATGAGAAGGACTTGGTTTTGTGTGTATGTAACAAGAATGAAAATCAGGTGTGGCAGTTTGAACCTTCCCAACTGCTACGTCAGAGATGACTGACGGGTCTCTGTAGAGAGCAAGTGTCCAAAATTTAACATTACTTCTGTTTGGGATTTAAGGTACATTTCCTGGACGGACAAGAAAAAATGTTTTTGTTTGCTGTATAATGCAGGGAAGTTACAAAGGTCTCTCCTTTGAAAGCCTGGCTGAAATAGTTGCCAACAGTTCCTGATTTATTCAGCTCTAGGTAAAATTTCTATTTATTCTGTGAAGCAGGGAATAAGGACACTGTGAGATTCTCAACTCTGCTATTGCAGGCGACAGTTAAGTTTGCCCTTTGAAGGAAACATGGAAAATTGGCTGCCAGACAATTCTGTGACTTCTGAGGATACAGGAAAATTAATGTTTTTGAAACTTTTGGAGCTGTAAGAGGAAGCCAGCCAAACCAGGATAAGAGTTTAGCCTTCTTTTACAATGCACTTCAATCATAAAACAAAGTAGGGTTTGTATCCATAAAAATAGTAGATGCTTTCACATGTAATGGCTAAAATTTTGTTTTCCAACTAGCCTGAGACAAATTTATACCCTCTGAGAGATTGCACAGAGCATAAATTAGCACTTAATTAGGCACTAACTGCTCTAATTGACTTGGAATACCAATAGTCCTCAGGCTTTGGCACACCCTTCCTTAAATCCTTCATCCACAGTCCAGTTTGGATGGGAGAATGAGACTGAAATATTAACAACTTTTTTGCTTGTTTATTTTAATGAAATTTGAGAACAACTCTTCAGGAAACTTCTGTGGAATATGGAAGAAGATTGAATTAGATTAGCAATGAGGGTAACAACTTCCCTGGTTATTTTGATACTGAAAGTATCAGTGGCATCCATTTACTCTTACAAAGCTATGGGATGATCTTATTATTATTCCAGTGACAAAAGTGCTGGCTGAAAACAGCAAATTAAGGGAAACAGCAGGTTTCAACAGTGGCTATCTGGGAAGGAAATATTGGTGCCTACTTCCACTTGCTTGCAGCCTGAGTTAAGTCTTATCACACTGTGGAAGTAAGTCTTTCACACTGTCAGATTTAGCCAAGATCTTTTAGATTCTTGCTGTTGTGGATCTCCAAGGTGATCCTCAAAATTTTCTAAACAAGCTTCTGCAGAGCTTGCATCCCTGCTGACATCCCATCTTTCAAAGAACTGAATGTTAGGTAATAAGAATGTTCTCATACAGCATGCACTAGCAAAGCAAACTTCTATCAGTATCTCATTAAGGCACTTTCAATTTTTAAGTTAAGACCAATAATGATGACCCTTTCCAAGAGTCTGCTATGACAGAAGAACAATGATTTGGGGGTCTTCCCACATCAGCACGACACCTGATTTATAGTATAAATCAGTCATAACCATATGTATTTATTAAAAGGGAAGAGCATCATTAATTAAATTTAATTCAGTTTTGAGATTTGTTTTCAAAAGGCAGAATAATTGTGTTTATTTTTTATAAAAAGTATAGCACATTATTTGAGCTTTAGAGAAAGTAAGAAATAATGTAATGGTCTGCTCAGAGCCTTTCAGTCACCCGCTCTTGGTAAATCATAATAAATTGTATTCAAGCATATAAAATTGGTTACAACAGAAGACACAAACAGCATTCTGTGTTGTGTTGTCCAAAACACTTCCCAGTGGAGTCTCTGTTTGCCTTGAGTGCTACAGATTCCACTTCACATCCAGGCATCACTCCGATCACCCTAATTACCACTTACCCTTTCTTTGATAGCATTGGAATCTAGTAACATTTGCTGCTGTGGCATTTAAAATTTCCTGTGACATTCTTGAAAGTGCTTCAGCTTTCAGCTGAAAGGATGGTAGCAACCTTTTCCAGAATGCCAAGTGATCCCTTATCACTGCCCAAATCTAGGCTGAGAAAAGAGAATTTCTAAAATTGCATAAAAACTGAGTTAAATGCTACTTACATGTGCTTCCTTTATTTTAAATTGTAAGTATGCCAGATTCTTTTATTATGTTATTATTTATTATCTGTTGGACTCTACACTGGGAATGTTATTCCTTCAGCATTTAGGTTAATGCTAAAAAAAAAAGAGTATATACAAACATGATAATTGATCACAAGTGGGATTTATCACAGAGAAGACTGGAAGTATTTCTTGCTTAAAGAGGAGATGTTTGGAATTAAATGTAAGAGACGTGGACATGCTCATCTTACGCTTCTTTTTAACGTAATGATAAAAAAACTAGAAAATAAGTTTTGCTGTAGATATATGTACAATAGAAAGATATGTTACAAAATGCCTCTTCCAACAATAAAATGAAAAGATATGGTTCAGTAGCATTTACAAAATAATTGTTATTTTACTTGTTTCTCCAAGTAATAATGTAAATGTGTGTTTAGTTTCCAAGAGAACTGAACTCCAGAGTACAGACCAGAATGGAGCTGCAGTGTGGTCTAGGAGGTCTCTGTATGAGCACAGCCAGGGGACACAGATTGTGGGCCATACTATGGAGCACACTTTCATCGAAAATAATCATTACTTGTTACTGCACAAAACAAACAAACAAACAAACAAAAACCAAACAAAAAACCCCAACAACAACACAAACCCAAAAGGGAAAACATCTATCCTGGTTTTTCTAGTTTCCTTCCTGTAAGCCTTTAAAATGGTTTGGTTGGTTGTCCGAGTGCTTTTTCCACACTGTGGAAATTTACACTTTGCCCCTGTGGTTAGATCCATCAGCTAGACCCTTGATGTAAGTTGTATAGGGGGCTCAGCAAAGTGTCTCTGCTAAGGGTGCTAAGTGTGTTTTCATCATTCTTGCCCATCTCTCAGGCAACACAAGCAGATAGTGATGCCTTGAGCATGGCAAAGCATGGAATTACTTTTAGCTTTGTATTTAGAAAGGGACAACATTTCAGGTTCCTCTAATTCTCATTGACAAGAGAGAAATGTAAGAACAAAATATTTCAGGCAACAGTGAAACAGCAGTTTTAACTTTGAAGACCTCCAAAGCAGAGCCTTGGGCAAGAGCAAAGAAACTCCAGCATAACACAAATCAACATCTTATAGTCTGACTCCACCTGTTTCTTTGAATTTGCAACCCAGGCATACTGAATGCTTTCAGACAAACCCACCCATGAAGCTGAGCTAAAAGGTCATATTCAAGAACAGGTCATCTTTCAGTTGACAGCACTTACTGAATAGACTCTTTTATTCCTCTTCCAGCTAAAACTGGAAATAGAAGAACATCAATACTTGAACTATTATTCGACTTACTTTTAAACCTAGACCCAGTTGATGCAGTCAGTAGTTTGGGGTTTGTCCTGTTAGTTGAGGTGCCATCATTAATGCAGAGAAACAGAAGGGCAGCATTTTTCTCCATGTGTTAACCTGAAGTTTGAACAGGGAGAAGGTGAGAGCAATATTTATGCTAAATCCTGAAGCACAGAAATGTTCAGTGCATCTCAGTCCATGTGTAAGTGCCTCCAGGTCCTCCCTTAGAGACACACTGGGAACTGTAATACTATCTGCTTGCCAAAATGCAATAGCATGCGTTACAGGTTTCCCCAGGAAGGAGTGGGGCTATGCTGAGGCAACTAAGACCAGCTTAGTGACGTATGAGTGACAGTTTTCAGATTCTGCCTTTGTATCTCATTTTATCTCCAGTAGTTTGATCCAAATTACTATTGGGAGAGAGTGAAAAAGGAGTGTTTTGCAACTGCTGGTAACTACTCGGCTCGTGATTTTATTGCACACTTCTGCCCCGAATAAAGTATATCAGTGCACAGTGAATTGTTGTCTTTTTATTCACCTCCATTGTGATATGATCGGATGTTGCCTCTTTTTCCTCATGCTGCAGAATACCTGGTCTTCAAAGAACCTTGTCGGAAAGCCTCCAGTAGCAATACCTGCAATTTAGCCGTCACTTAATGGTCTTACAGAAAGGTAAAGGAGAAGGATTCTGCCTCCACTCACATCTTAAGAGGTGGAGTGATTTTATAGTCCTTTGCCATAATTTCTATTGGTTTCAGTGGAAAGGTCTGAATAGGAATGCAGAAGTAGAGGCCATGGAAAACACGATCTCTGGTACACCCTTCACACAGCTCACAGCTGTTTCTTCACCAGGTGGCTTGGAAGGATGTACTAGAAAAAGAATCTGTCTACATGACTTGGGATAGCAGGTATAGCATTTCTGCTGTCTTTGGTGGCTTTTTTTGTAAAATAGCTATCCCACTTGGGGATTATTATGCATTAGATACATGGGACAGGATTCACTTCTGCTAACTGCAGCCACCTAAACAGTAGTCACAACTAAGCTAATTCTTACAGCTTCTACTGGTCAGCAGAGAATACTTCCAGAGGTCACATCTTTCTTTTCAGAGGCAAGTATTTAAACAAGATGTGTAAATCACTAAATAGAAGTACTTTCTTTCTCTACTGATTAGAGAGGGAGTCTTAATGATTAATTTAGATGGCATGTGTAGCTTGTAAACTGGAGCTGGGTGAAAGGAACTTCATGAAGGGCACCCAGGCAAAAATATCTTCCAGGAGCCCAACTTCAGTGTCCAGCTCTTCTGATTCCCCCCAGATCTGGCTTTAATCACAGAGATGACAGCCAAGAACAAACTCCCTTGCTACCATCTGCAGTTCCCTCAAATAAGCTTATATCCAAGAGCACTTTCTTTTTTTCGAGATAACTTTTTTGGTTACGAACTGGGAGACCCTGCTGTGCAGGATGCCATGTTACAGCATGATCTGGTCCCAGTGGAATAGAATTTAAATTTTCAGCAAAGTCTGTGTAATATTTTGAAGATGTTAATTCTAATTGAATGATAAATCTTCTATAACTTTCTGCTGAGTAGTCTAAAAAGTAACAGAAGAATTTTTATGACACAGAACAGATGTTCATCAAGCTTCTTATTTTTGGTTTGAACCTGTTACATACAGACCAGCCTAAAGGCTCAATACATTATTCAGTTTCTAAGTAGCTACGCAATGACCTTTGTAAAAGTCCATGACCTTTGGTAATACTATTATGATATTTATTTCCACAAATGATAATTTTGAGTTACAAGTTGAGAAGAAGGTGAAAGTAATATTTTTTTTTCAAAATAGGCATAAGAATAATTTTTTAAAATAATCTGAACTGTTTTGTGCAATTATTCAAAAGACTGTTATCATAAATCTCCATTGTTTGCTCTCTATATATATTAAGTCTCTCAGCCTTACAGACTGATAAGAAAAAAATCTAGTGATGTCACTTATGTCATAGGCATAAATGAGCTTTAAATGATTACATTCTTTAGTACTATGTTTTTCACATTATTTTTTCTTAACTTCTTAACATAATATCCTATTAGGTGAACACCTATCAGGTGGGGTTTTTTTACAGTCTCTTTTTCATGATTTCATGTGACATTTATATGAAAAAAATTTAATTGCAGATATGAAAGAAAATCACCTGGTACTTTTATGCATGAGGAGTTAATCTCTCAAGATTTAGAAGATATTTTTATCTGACTACAAGCCATTGCGAAGATGCTGCAGCGCAGTCAGAGAATCACAGGAGTAGCGGTTGGAAGGGACCTCTGAAGATCATCTAGTCCAACCCCCTGCTAAAGCAGGTTCACATAGAGCAGGTTGCACAGGACCTCATCCAGGTGGACTTTGAAAGTCTCCAGAGAAGGAGATTCCAGAACCTCTCTGGGCAGCCTGTTCCAGGGCTCTGTGACCCTTACAAGTAAGGAAGTTTTTCCTCATGTTGGGGTGGAACTTCCTGTGTTCCAGTTTGTGACCACTGCCCCCTGTCCGATCACTGGGCACCATTGAAAAGAGACTGGCCCCACCTTCTCAACCCTCACCCTGTAGATATCAATAAGCATTGACAACAATGCGTGAACACAGCCCAGAAAGCCAACCAAATTGTGGGTTACATCAAAAGCAGCGTGGCCAGAAGGTCAAGGGGGTGATTCTGCCCCTTTACGCTGCTCTAGTGAGCCCCTACCTGGAGTTCTGTGTCCAGCTCTGGTTGGAGGGGGTCCAGAGAAGATGATCAGAGGATTGGAGCACCTCTCCGATGAGGACAGGCTGAGAGAGTTGGGTTTGTTCAGCCTGGAGAAGAGAAGGCTCCGGGGAGATCTTTTTGTGGCCTTCCTGGCAACAAGAGCACACTGTTAGCTAATGGTTAACTTGTTGTCCCCCAGGAGTTCCAGGTCCTTCTCCGCAGAGCTCTTTTCCAGCAGGTCAACCCCTAACCTGTACTTGTGCATGAGGTTATTCCTCCCCAGGTGGGGACCCTACACTTGCCCTTGTTGAACTTCATTAGGTTCCTCTCCACCCAACTCTCTAGCCTGTTCAGGTCTTGCTCAATGGCAGCATAGCCTTCAGGTGTGTTGGCCACTCCTCCCAGTTTTGTATCATCAGAAAACTTGCTGAGGGTGCACTCTATCACTTCATCCATGTCACTAATGAACCTGTTGAACATATTCTGCCAATCACTCTTTATAGATACGGATTACTGAACAAACCAACAGTGGTCAAAAGCTGTACCCAAACTGAAATGTTTAACGTGAAACAGTCCTATAGAGAAGACAGTTCATTTCATTAATGTCATCTTTTTCTTTCCCCTTCATTTGCACACACAGGCTGCTTTGCCCACTTAGAAATCAAGAGTCAAGTAGTGAACAAAGAGACAGTTTCATAATCAGTGTATTTCAAGTGGGCAGATGCATAAACTCAACATATCAATTAAAAGTAAACATGTCAATGAAAGTTTTGCTGCAAGTAAAATTCTCATTGGTCAAGTTGTTTGTGTAAAACACTGGCTTTTTGTCTTACCTAATTACATATGTGTCATACCCACTGAAAACTCATCATCTGTGGTGCCATGGCTGCTTTAACTTAGGAATCAGTCAACAAATCACAGAGCCTGAAAGACCACTTAGTCTGACTGAGCAACAAATGTTTCCTACATTCATGTAATGCAGCTGATGGATCACCAGTTGCTGTAGGAAGCCCTCAGACAGTGGTAAGAGGTGCTTCTTTGGGGATATTTGCCACTGATGCCTTTATTTGCAGAAGCAAAGGAAACATTAATTTCCTAGTCTGGGGTATCTGCATAGATACTCACATGTATAGCCTCAAGAACAAAGCCTGGTGCTGATGCTAAGGAAATAACATTTCATTTTGGATAAACAATGAGCAGTTTCAACTCCAGTTCCTGCTGTTGGAATAATCTGTGTGCAGCCTGTAACAGCACTCCTAAGATTCCCTAGTGCCAGGAACAGCTCTTAAATCAGTGATAAGAGGGAAGGGTGAAACAAAATAAGTCTTGACAATGAAAAATAACTTGATAAGCACAGTAAGAGACCAAAATAAGCAAACTGTATACGACCATAATCTGCTAATTACAAAAAAAAAAAAAAAGTTCATCTTTTCTGAAGAATACAGTATTTCCTAGATTTTCATTCAGCATTAGACATTGTAACATGATGCTCCGGCTTGGCAGAGAGTGGTAATTCCATTTTGAAGTATTTCCAAGTTTTCTGAGTTTGGTTCGGAACAAGCCAGTGTTTCCTTTACTTTCTGAAACAGAGGTGGGATACTCACCAGAGACACAAGGAGAGAGGTCCTTAGGCCAGGCTGCTCCAGGCAAGGTGCCGGGCTCTGCTTCCTTGTTGCCCATCATAAGAAAGACCATTTTCTTCTGGGATGTCTTGCTTTCAACAAGCTGGCAAATTGTGATAAAAAACTGTTTTGCTGGCATTTTCTTTGCCAGCTCTGGTGAACATGTTTATAACTACTACGGGCTAGCAAAGATCGCAGACTCAGCAGAATGAGGAAAATCAATATTCAATTTTTAACACAGCAAAAGAACAGAGAAAAGTGGCAAGTGGGAAAAGCTGAATTTAATTTCAGTTTCCCAGTATGTCCGTTCATTTCTTTTTACAGCACTAGAGCTCTGTAGAACAACCCAACATGGCTACAACAGTAACAGCAAACTCAGGTTTATGTTGCAGGCACTGTCTCCTGATAGC
>JAAGNO010008097.1:29813-42268 GCA_033439905.1 Ceryle rudis
TCTGTAGAACAACCCAACATGGCTACAACAGTAACAGCAAACTCAGGTTTATGTTGCAGGCACTGTCTCCTGATAGCATGCCTGGCAGAGAAAGCTTTTCTCTACATTTTCATGCGTTTGGGACATTTGCTCTCTCCTTTCTCTCCTTGGCACCTTGGGTGATTTTCATCTCTCCCTACCTGCAAAAAGCAAGTTCTGGAGGGGACAGGAAGAAGCAGGAGGTGGGGGGTTAAGGACCAAGCTGTTTCAGCTTGTGGTAGCTGCCCTGCTGCTTACAATTTCAGCCTTTGATTCACTATTGATTTCAAGCATTTCACTTGTCAAGTAGATTTGAGAAGCCTGAGCCTTCCTCCACAGCTGAGCCCTTCCTGCTCTAACTCAGGTGGCATGATAAATTACCTGAGCATTGCCGAAGTGTAAGAAAAGCCTACCTCTCACTCTTTAGGAATGTGGTGGGATAGCATGAAAATCATTCTGGATCAAAGGCAAAGCTAATCTTTTGAGTCCACAGTCAGATGCCATTCCTCCAGTCTACCTAGTGCTAAGCCATGCTGTCAGCCAACTCACTGGGGGTTTGGCGACCTGACACCCAGGTTCACCTTCTGAGAATGCTATAGTGTCAAATACATGGGTACTTTGTGACTCCTTTCCTTATTATTTTTAGGATCTCTAGTGGCAGAAAAAAAAAAAAAAGTGTTTGTAGAGCAGACCATATTGGAAAGCTTTTAACATGCAAGCCAGACATGAAATACCAGTATAGCCATGAACTCCAGCCAGTAAGGAATGAATGTCAAAATGCCATTTCTTTAATTAACATTCTGGATTTTCTCCAGGAAGAGTTATCTCATCTTTTTCCTTCTTATGCAGGATACTGCAAAAGAAAAACCTGAAATGAAGCTCGCAGTTTGTAGAGGGAAGTATACTTTCATGCTAACCAAGGAAAATTACGGTACACAGATTTACAAAAAAAGCTATCCTTTCTCCCCTATGACACCCAAAAAAACATCCTACTATTCTTCTGAGCACAAGTTGTCCAAATCCAAGACTGCTACTGCGTAACTCGATGACAGACTAAAGAGCGCCAGGAAAATATCCAAGACATAAAATACATTTATAGCTACTGGTGATTGTTATTTTCTGCCTGTCAGTAATCTTTTTAGTGAGCAGCTATCCTCAGTTATTGATATTTCATTATGGGTTTTCAAGGTGGCTTGGTAGATAACAGGTTTAACACCTAATTTTCTGTTTCTCAGTAAAAATACTCTTGGCACGATGAACATTGGAAATGTACATCAGGCCACAGAACTCCATTCCTCCAGATAACCCTTATTTTGACCCTTGACTATAAAGAAACTGTTGTTTTTTGCCTGTAACCCTTATCCAGATTATTCCAGCTGTGCTGGTACCATCTAAACCCCTCACCCTGTGTGGATCTAGTTCTGCCAGGCAAGAGATTTCCCCCTCTGAACTGAGGAGAATATTAAGATGCAAAAAGGACAAGAGCAATTTATACTTGTCCCTATACTAGATCTCATCAGTGCAATTATGTTATTAAAAATGTTTAAAACACACTTGCAAAATAAATAATAAAATTAATAAAACCCCTAGATGTGGACAAATTCTACATCCAGCAAGAACACAGGAGAGCCATATAATTCCTTCTTTTTTTTGGCAGTAGGAAGTCAACTCTAATGGACAACACAGGAGAGCAAATAACAGCAGAAATGGGAGGATGGAGGAGGTTATTTCTCAGACTGTGAGAATGCACAGGTGATCATTTGTTCTATGGAGACCAAGACACCTCTTTTCCTATCTGGACATGTCAAAAATATGCACAAATGTATATTTGAGGTTTTCTATCTGCTCTACTTGAAAGACTCTCTTTTCTCAGCTTTTTTGTTGCTTTCTGCTGGACTGGCTATAATGAAAAAAATGATGGAATTTCCACCAGCAAAGCAACTGTGAACCATGGGCAGTCTTAGAATTGTAATTTCTTGGCAGTCATGAGCAATGAATTACAATATGCTACATCTGGGGGAAAATAACAGAAAGAGTCCGCATGGTAAAGATCTGGATAGTGCAAGAAGGAGCAAAAGTAAACAGTATTTCACATTGATAAAACACATTTGACAGGTTTAAAATACGACAGTCATCTCAGTAAGAAAGTAGAAAACTAAAACTGAGTAGTTTCAGATTTTCTGAAAAGGATGTTTCTTAACAGTCATTTTGCTTCCAGACACGGGTGTAGCTCTTCAAATCTCCCTGAGGCATTTTGAGCCTCAGTTGGTGTTGCACAACCAGTCAGGAGCACCAAAAGTGCCTGTAACACATCAGGGGAGTGTTCGGGTACATCTGATGGTGATGCCGACAGCCTGATCTCATGAAGCAAGTTATGGTGATTGAGACCAAATCTAATCAAATACCTTACATCTGGAGAGTATTGTAACAGAGATTGTATAGCTGCTGAACAAAACAAGTGAGTAGAAAAAATCTAGCAGTAATGCACAGAAAAAGAAAAAAGAGAAATCAGACTTGTTACTCACTGAGTAAAATTCCCTGAAAAATTAAGTTTTTGGGGAATCAAAACTACTCACAGATTTATTTCAAGTGCCAGCCTGCACAGAGGGATTGTGCAGGGTGAGAAATACTGTAATACTGTATATTGACTTCTTCAGAATTAAATTATTCATTTCATAAATGCTGAATGTTTCAATTAACTCTTTTGGACCAAACTGATTTTTATGCATTTAAAATTGCTTCTCTTCTCTCCTCCCTATTTTTCAGTTCAGCACGAGGTAAAACAAAACCAAACCAAACCAAAACACAACACACACACACAAAAAAAAAGGAAAAGGAAAAAAAACAAAACAAAACCATAAAAAAACCCAAAAAAACAGGAGCCAGAGCTGATGAAGAGCAATCCCAGAATGTGCCCTGTGGCACTTCAAATACAGCACTGGTCAGGACAACATCAAGCTCTTAGAAATCAGGGGTTTGTCTGTGGTTCTGCCGCACCCTGAGCCATAACAGCCTCAGACGTGTATGACATCGAAATCCATTTGCCCAATCTGATTTTTTGGCTGACACAGTGAAGCAGTAATCAGACTGAGTCTGAAATATTTATGGGAAAGAGTCACGAGGGGCAGAAAACCCAGAAATGTATTATTTACGGTGCATGTCCTCTGTTCATGAGTACTTCATTTAAATTCTGCCTTTCTGTTGGGTTAAGTGTATCTGAAGTAACATCTCCAAAGCAGCCTGAATTACTCCAGATTTACACAGCCGTGCTGGATGGCAGGATTTGCCTTGGAACATTTTATATTAGCCATGTCTTACAGGGCACTCTTTGCCTATGGCTCAGAGTATCCCCAGCCAGGTTAATCTTTATGAGCTGCCTTTGCAAGGCAACCTGCAAATGTCTTAACAGATCTAGCATGATTATTTCTTATTCCCTGGGTTGATTAATCTGTCACAAATTAATCTCTTTCTTCAGACCTCTATTTTTGCAGGTGCTCATGGTATAAATGCCTCAACTGTACAAAACTGAACTAGACAAAATGTGCAGACACTTTATTTGGCATGGAAAGTAACCAAGGACATGGCCTTGCTACGGTTGCAAAAATAAAAAGAGTGTGGGGAACTTGGCCTTCCTCAATGGAAACTCGACATTTGGGTGGCCTTGCTTCAGTCTGTGTGGGGCTGGCAGTCATTGTCTCTGAATGAAGAGGCTGGTTTAACCTGGATCGCTATCAAATCCTCCCTCCGTGAGACTGTGCATTTGGCAGAAGTACTGACAGAAATTCTCTGGCTGAGAAAGTGCAATCAAATCCTGTTAGGCATAGTATCTTGAGAAGGGGGTCTATTAGTTTAAAACACTAAGAAAGTTTGACTGCAGTCGTTTGGCATTTTCTCCAGTTTCTGATTTATTTGAATTCTCCTTCAGTTATGAAAATCACAGGCTTGGAAAAACTATCAAGGAAGAAAAAAAGGATTCGCAAGGATCAGAACATTTTGTAGGGACCAGATTAAGTTCTTCCAGTGTTTATCTTCTATACATCATGCCTCACTTGCTATATGCACAAGGGACAACCATGTAGCCCTAAGCACTAGGTTACTTGCTAGGTATACCAAGCAAGAAATAAATTCTGAGATTAGTGCCAGAACAATCATCTGGGATGGGGAGAAAATCCTTCCTGTCATAAGCAGGAGGAGGTGGGCTGTGTACCAGAACATCCCCTCGGCTGCCCCACTACCATGCACTCACAGTCTGCATACAGAGGGAACCCACATAGGAAAGGTTTAGGTATCAGCCCTCTTTCCCACTCGCCCTTGCTTCCACTCCAAAACCACATCTCTAAATTGCTAAGCAACTTAGTGAAAGTGTAGGGACCACAGAAAGACATTTTAATGCCTAAGGCAGGATGCCAGCTTGGTGTGCCCTCACTTGCTCTCCCCCGGGCCTTATGTCAAGGGATATGAAAAACAAAGTTCGTTCCAGTTTGAAAGCAGTGCTTGAACTTCATGAACCATCCCTGGCAGGAAGCATGTTGTTCTGCTTGCCACGTCCTTTTCACAGGCCTACAAACAGAGGTTACATTTGCCCATCAATGTCCCACTGTGCACTATCTCCGGGTTTGCAAGTTTTGCTGTTTTCTCAACAAGAAACAGATTAAGTTCCCAACTGCACAGCTTTTACTTGCCCAGAGAATGCTCGTAGGCTCTGACACCAGGCTATTTGTAAAGCCTGTCAAATAACATTTGTGTATGGAGATCACAGCAGCGAATATCACAGTTAAGGCTAAAAGGCAATTATATGCCAAGCTCATTCTAGGTCACTAACTTCCTAAGGGTATTCTTCCAAGAAATAGCTTTATCTTGAGTAGCTCTGCAAGAGGAGAGAGCCTGTGAGTTACCCTTAACCCCTTCTTTAAAAGGAAAAGCAAGACTTCTTCACTCGTATCACATTCATCATTCATGATTAATTCAGGATAAGACTTTTTGTTTCCTTGTAGGCCAGTATTAGAAAATTAAGTTACAAGGAAATAGTAGACTTGAAGTAGATTTGAAAAAAAATATATTTCTTTGCACTTTTGAAAAGGGCAAGTACCCACACTCCTTTTACAAAAGTAAATATAGTATATTCAAAAAGAAATCTCACACTGAAACACTCCACTCACTCCAGTAAAAGGCTACACTGCCTGGAAAACTGAGATACTCATCAGGAAAGCCAGCACAGCAAAGACAAGGAAAGATTAGAGACATACAGATGTGGCTTTGAAGAAAGAGATGAAGCCATAATTGAGAAGTGCAATACAGCTAATGAAAAAAAAAAATGGAAGGGAAGTCACAAACCACAAAACTAAACAAGTAAAGGCACCTGAAAGTAGGGAGCAGAGGAGAATTAACCAGTCTGAGACAGTCCTACCAAAATGCATGGAGCCTCCATATCTTCATCAGCTGCCAATAGGTTGTGGTAGAAAACCAGCCATCTGAGCTGATGATACATGACCCAGACCACCTTCTCTTCTAAAAGACAGAACAGGACTAAGTAGAAGAAAGATACAGGTTTTCTGAGGCTTACACTCTAAAATCTTTTTCTGGCCCATACTCTGTCTCCAAAGTGGCCAGCCATAAGTGTCTAAAGGAGAGCACATGAGCAGTGCAGGTCCACTTCTGTCAGGGTCCTGGGAGTGCTCGTGGCCTCAATGCCTGGGACCAGCCTCCCCTGGGACCCCCACCCACCTGTCTCCTGCCAAGGGCACAAGAGGCTCAGCTCAGCTGAGCCCGAGGCCTTCAGTCCCTGCCTGAGCCATGTTGGAGCTGTGCCCATCTCTGACCCTGTCTGCTGCTTGGGCCTGGGACCTGTACTGCACATGGACCCTCCAGCCACGAAGAGATCAGGCAGTTGGACTACATGATTGTCCTAGTTACCTTCCAAATGAAATATTCTATTATTCTATTGTATATGGCCGCCAACCATCTTACCACCACCAGGAGAGCTGAGCAACGTTCAGAGAGGGTGATGGAAGCAATCATATGTATGGAGCAGGTCCTGTGTGGAGAGCAGCTGGCTAGACAAGGAATGTACAGGCTGAAAGAATTGAGTGGAAATAAGAAAAAAACAGTAATCAGTAATCTCTTCTTATCCAAAAAAATGTCTTCTAATGAACTAGAGAGCAGAGTTCAAAACAAAAAGTGTTGTGTCTCTTCACAGAGTGTCCTTAAATTCTGTTAATTCTTTCCAGAAATTCATGGAAACATGTATTTATATATGCTATTAAATAGAAATGCATCAGTCTGAAGAAGTCTTACATACTGAGTGATAGGGTGTTCCAGGGAAGTACCACCAAATACTTTCCCTGCTCATTATTATACTCTTTATTAGCTGCAGGACAGTGATGGGGATGGGATCAAGAAGACACTTGGTCTGCCCTAGGACAGCCAGTTCTGATCTGATGCACTTATCTGGTTTGCTGCCACTGTTCATTTCAGCCTCTAGGACAGAAGTTTTCTTTAGTGGCTGTGAAATGGTGCTTTGGCTGGTGGCCTGTCTCTATCTCTGCCTCTGGACTGTTTTCATACCTAAATTCAAAGTGTGGTTCTCTTTATCAAGCTAAGGGGTGTACACCAGAATCCACCAGTGTGGTAACACCTGTGCAGTGCATGGTGGGGGGGGGAGGGCAGAGAAGGCTCTGTAAATGTATTCTACTATAATGAGAGAAAAGCTAGGATAATGAAGGGTTCATATTTTATCTACTTTTTTTTCTACACTTAATTGAGATATTACTATCTGTCACAAGCTACAAAATCGGTTCTAATTGCTGTTATGGAGTGGTACAAAATGATAAATTTATGCTGCAGTATACAAAGCTCAGTTAAAGCCCACCAGTCTCACTACTGTCTGAGAGAGAAAATAAATACCAGATGTTTGTATTGGCTTTGCATAGGTACACATTTTCCACAGAAAGAAGCAGCAACAGGCCTATGATCTGAGGTATGCAGAAATGAGAACTGTTAAGCAGTATCTGTTGCAATACATTAAAACAAAACAAAACAAAACAAAGCTTCCTTCTCAATTACACAGATGCCTACGCCAATACCACGCATATTTTGAATTATTCCTTTCAGGGCATGGAAAGCTATGAGAGAGGGCTTGCAGAGCTATTCCTGCCTCAGAGCACATTGATGGACACTGTGATCAAACTTTTCGCTCAATAAATAAATAAATAATCCACCAAGGTAGAGCTCTAAAGAACCCTCCAGTAGACCCCACTTTCTGCTTCACCTGGTTAAAGTTGGGTTTAGAGAGGTGATCCTTACAACAGCTATGGTGGCTGACTGCCTGCTTGGCTGGGTGACAGCCCTGCCAAACAGGGCAGCTCTGCTGCTGACCTTGATGCACCACAGAGCCTTCAGAGCAAGCTTCTCCTGGCTGCCTGTGCTCAGGAGCAGGGTAAACAGCACGGCAATGATTTTCTACAATAGGGTGGGAAGCCTGTGCTGGACTGGTGAGCTGCCAAGAATTTTGGATAGGTGACCTGTTATGCAAACAAATCAAAACAGTGACAGCAAGGGGTGGGAAGGAGCAATGACAGGTCACTTAAGCTTTTACCCTTTCAGTTAGTCCCTTTTGACCCACTTCCTGACTACAGGTGACATTGTGACAGCTGTTTTCCAGCTTGGCACAGCTTCTGTCAGTTGCTGCCTCTGTCACACAAAAGGTTTGACCAGTTTCAGGGCTGAGAAGCCCAGCATCTTCACAGTAACACAGTAACTCTGGATCCTCCCTGTCTCCTCGTACTATGAAGAGACATTTTAAGTTATCATGAAGCAGAATCAAAGCCATGTCCCGACTAAATATCAAGAGAAAGCAATCCTCAAGGAACTGTGCTAGGAGAAAATCATGGCAAACATGTTAATACACTAAATATCTTGATAAATCCTACTTGTAAAAAGTTTTCAGTGCAACAGATATCTATCCCTAGTTAGCTGGATCTGAACTTTACACTAGAATAGAGATGGAAATGGAACATGCAGTAACTTCTTCTTGGTGACAAAATATAGTTGTCAGTTCACTTCAGCTGAAACGTTGACGTGAAAGCAGTTGGTATCAATCGGTATCTGCTTCTCGGTATATAGTCTCGGTAATCCGTGTAATGATCTTCATTAAACTGAAGGACATCTCTTTTTTTTGACTGGTGTCAAGAATCAAAATTAAAAATCATGATGGAGGGAAGAAATGTCAAGATATTTACATAAGGGTCCTTTAGGACATTACGACTTCCCCAACATATAGACAAATGGAACAAGTACAACAGCTGAAATTGGTGGCCTAATGACCTCAGCTCTTGGAAGTCCAGGGTCTCTTGTCATGGACTTCTAGAGCAACTATTCAAAACTAATCATGTAGGCCACTGATATACAAGTGCAATGAGCCAAAAGCACATGACTGCTGTAGCAAGTTTCTTTGAAATGCAAAGAATCCGACTGCTCAGAAAAGCTGAGCTTCTCTAATTCAATGAAGAGCAAATTATCTTCCATCTCCTCGATAAAATTGTGCCAAGAGTGCATTGCTTGTTTTCAATATCGTACTCGAGTTTAATGGCATGCAACAGTGTTAGCAGTTTCAGAGCCTGATTATCTGAAACTGATCTTAAGTTGTTCCACCCTCTCCGATCTCTAGTTTTACTCCACTAATGTTCACATCATGCTGTTTTCATCTTACTGGATCGCTCTGTGCAGTTGAGGACCTAATCAATCTGCTTGTCAAATACAAACAGCATGCAAAAGACTCCTTTGTGTCCTACACAATCGCCTTTTCAGAAGACAAGTGAACTGCTGGTTTCTAAGAACATGTAATACACAAGAAATACATCAGGGGCCTGAACACCGTACAAGAGTCTGTGGTGCTGTGAAGAAACTTTGTGATGGAATTACTGAAGGGGAACATTTTTGATGGGTTACTGCGATCGCCCTGACTGGTGTCTTGGAATTACACAGGATGGAATAATTTTTAGAAAGCTGACTGCAATCACTGGAGTCAAAAGCTTCTTACAAGGTAACAAAACACAAAGGTGGGTAGCTCTTTGGCTTCAGCATCACTGAACTTTCATGAAGGATAAACTCTTGCTAATGAACTCCACTCTCCTCTGCAGAGTAGAAGAGGGAGCAACAACACCTCAACAGTTTTTAAAGATCTCTCTCAGTCTCCCAGAGAGTTACAAAAAGAGACATGTGACATCCATCCTTGTTTTGCCTCCTTTATTGGGGGAACAGCGACTACTGTCTTGAGATCTTCAAGACCCTGCAAGGAGACCAAGTTGAGAGCAATTTATGTGGGCAAATGTGCCCACATCTTTTTCTAACAAAGTCAGTCACAACACTTAACTGTTGTTATGCTGCTCCAGAATAGCAAATGTAATGCATAGTTCATTAAAGCTTTGATATATGCTATGTACCCAAATAATTTTAGTGTGCATATAAACACTACACAACAAGGAGCCTATTCCTATTTGACAGGAACGTGTTTATCATGAAACCTTAAGCACTGACAGAACCAACTGATGTAATGAAGTAATTAATTTTGCTAAAATTACTATTTAAAAAAGCCATTATCTATATTTTAGATAAGTGAGGAATGCTACAGAGAATCACTTCAAAGCCTGTATTAGCACATGCCAAGTAAAATTCAACTGATAAACACTTCCTACAACCATGCAGGAATTCAACCATACGGAGTGTAAATCTCCCTACGTTTCATCTATGTCTTTATGACAGTGCCGTACCTTCCTTGTAAAATGAAATCTGCTCAAGTGAATTCTGTAAAATCTACCACCTTTAAAGATACTACCCCTGACAATTTACTGTGATGTAATTACATCAGAGTATACTTCCCCTAGTGTGTCATTTGATACTGACTCTGCTTAGTTTTATGTAGAAGACTTGTGGAAAAATCCTTAAGATATTTACGCAGCAGAAATTTGAATAGGAGCTTAAATAGGCCTCCTGTAGATTCACTTTATAGCTTCTATTGATAGACTGAAGCACTTTTTGTTAACTAACATGGAGAAATTCCAGTATCATTACTACTGCAGCAACTCAACACCTCTGGAAATCATTGTGGCTGGTGAACAAACAGAATCAGGTCCATTATGACCACCGGTGACATATTAAATATCTTTAAATAAAGAGTCAAAATAAACCAAACTACGACAGCTTTTTTTTTGTTTTGAAGCACAGATATCAAAGTAACACGAGTGCCACCTTCTGGTTTAGGCACGAAAAGACTTTGGGTTGTGCATACTGCCTTCAAAACTGAAAGATGTACTTTTCTTTTTTTCACCTCTTTTTTTTTAAAAAAAAAAAAAAACCCAAACTTACAATGTACATCTTCAACATTCACAGAACGTTGTAGGTACAAAAATAGTTAAACAGTAAGAATTTAATAAGACTTGCTTATCTTTAGTGCCTGGAGCAAAATAACAACATAAATGCTGTACAACTATTTTTTCCCCAAATTTAACTTCACATATGGCAAATCCTACTAAAAGCATAAATGACTATAACTTTAAATAAATATTTAAATGCAGTGGCTTGTAATACAAGAAGTACTCTTGCAATCAGTGTACTTTGGAGTATATTCTTCCAACTATTTTCTACCCTGAAAAATTTTTTGTATCAAGTGAAACGTGTGCATCTCCCATCCCAGAAGTGGCAGAACCTAACGAAGACCAAGAAATTCAGCAACTATTCTACTACAAATGGCACAAAGAACCACAGCCCATTTTATATTTGCTGCAACAGTCAAATCACAAAATTGTTGAGAAAATACGGGTAAATTACAATCCACTTCAAGTCCATTTGCACATTCCTAGCTCTGCAGCAGTTTGACTCCTTTTCTTTCATTTCCCACAACACTCACAGAAATACAGCACTATTATCTCTGACAGTCATTTGATAACAGCTACCAAAACTGTTTCAAAGCAACCGCAATTTAAGAAACTCAGGTGTTGCCTCCACTGCAGATATAAATACAACTGCACCTTCTTTGTGTTCACAGGAGTAAAAACCATTTACCAGCAGCATTGCTTCTGGGTGTCTTATTCTCCCCCATATCCAGCATGGGCTGGAAGTATCCAAGCCCACATTCTGGGTGGGCTTCATGTCCTACAGACTTACAGATTTTGTCTCCCAACATTTCAGCTCTCTATATGCCATTTGACACTGGTACATGCCCACACGATGCCTGCTTTTCTCCACAGGCTAAGGAGCCTCTGCTAGATAAATGCTATAATCACACACTTCTGTGAAGTTATACCCACTTCTGTATGTTGACTTGCTGTCACTTAGGATCATAATCCTCAAGTCTTCTAGAATACATAAGGCAACTTATATATTTCTAAAAATGTAAAAGCCTTTTGAAAAAAATCCATTTATGTGTTGATGTCCCAGCAAAGTCTCATTCAAGTTATGTAGACAGTTGGTTATTGCACTTCCATCTTAGAGCAGTGAGCATTTCCAGGAGGACCATGTCTCTTTCTGCAGTCGCCATCCCCGTACTTCCTCGCTCAAAACCAGCAACTGTTCATGATGTATTTATTCATCAGCACTTAATCAATTCCTTGTTTGTCAAAGGTTCTGCAATGACTTCATCACGCATGAACTGCTCCTAAAAGCAGCAAACAGAGCTTTAGTTGATTTTCATTATTTTGGATCTTCATTCCCTCAAAAGACACCAGCTAACCACTTTGTGTTCTAGCCTGGCTGTGACTGGTATGAATCTGTCTCCCAAAACACGAAGGGAGTAACAAGCCTACTAGATAAGAAAAACTACTAGGCTAGCTGACAGAGCTGACAGAATAAGAGAGAGAGACTGTAGGAAATTGTTTTGTCTGTATTCTGCACACACTCACCAAAGCAGGCATTTTTTAAAGCCCAAATACAAAGGGAAACAGAGACCAGAAGAACAAGAGATGAGGTGGGAGCCATAGCCATAAACAAAAGGGCCACTAGATCACACAACCCTGCCTTACGTGTGGTAGGATTTAAAAGCCGGCACCACACTTTCCTCCGGGGAGGGCAAACCGGAACTCGACTTGGCCTCCCGGGCGCCGGGGGAAGCAGGCCGCAACCGTGACCGACACTCCGGCCCCGCACCCACCTGGTCGTAAATGACGCGCAGGATCAGGGAGCAGCTGGGGCAGGTGGCCACGTCCTCGCCATTCTCCAGGTCCTCCTACAAAAGCCGCAGGAAAGCGGTTACGGACCCACCGCACAGACAGTCGCGGCCGGCGGAGCCGGGACCGCGGCCTCGCGCCGTTTCCAGCCCCTCCTTCCCCCCCTCGTCCCTGCCCGGCCGCTGTTACCCGCGTGATGACGAAGCGGTCCCCACAGGGGCACGGGTAGCTGTAGGTCTCAGTCTCCTCGTCGTACTCGAAGTCCTCAATCTCCACCTC